>CAJHQQ010000562.1:0-173630 GCA_905132885.1 Moricandia moricandioides
CTTACATTTATATTGTTTTACATTGAACCGACTCAATATTTTAAAGCTGACCCAATGCACACTCAAAAATAGGTGGAACCGACTAAATATGTTGGTACATGGACTAATATAATTTTTTTATGGTAGATAAAAATTGTACTTGTCTTTTAATAGAGAAGATATAGTCAAACTATTCTTTAACTGAACTATAAAAGAGCATAAACTAAAAAAAAAACTAATCAAATGATGGTTTGCGATTATATTCAGCTAAATCAATAGTGGTAGAACTGGAATTAACTGGCATTTCGTACCGTGTGGACATGTGCTGGAAATTTCTACATTAGGGATTTTGTGATTCTTGTAGTATTCTTTGGCAAGTTCCTATCAACTTCAATAATCCAAGCATGAACTCATTCAATCCGCCAGTGCCTGTCAATTTTTCCTAACGGTTCATGTGGAACTTTCTATTGTAATGACTGTTGAGCTTCAAAAAATGTTTTTGAGGTATTTTCTTATGAAATTACAAAACTTGAATTATGGCATAAAACAACAGACTCATTTTTAACTAACCATCACACAGAACACTCTTCAACTACTATTACAAGTAAAATCCGGAAACAACAGTATCTTTTTTCAAACAACCCCAGTCTGACTTAAATAGATCTCGCCTCTATCGTATAGACCACTGTGACACAAGCACTTGAACGCATTGTGATTCTCTTCATCAGTTCTACTTTTGACGTTGTAGGGTTGTCAAAGTTGTGCTCCTCATAGGAAGTAATCAGGGGCTGGTTTTTTGGCGGGAGGCCCTCTCGAGTCCTGCCATTTAGAGTGTCACTCTACTGAACTACTCAAAAGGAATCCGAACAACGAGTAAATATATTTTTAGTTAAAAAGGGTTTCAAACCTGCTGCGCTGCCTCGAACACACGGAACTCTTTATTTAGATTCTCGTCAAGCTCTAGAATCGAAGCCACATTACCACACCTGGAGCATAATCGAAACATGAGTACATGCAAAGATCAAGCTAAGAAAGAAGATACACATAGACATAAATAGACGGTTCTAAGTATCTTATCTTACCTGTAACAGTAGTTTGGGGCTGACCACACTGTCACAATCTGGCTATCAAACATCCATTTGTAACCCTCCATAACCAGTTGATGGGCTCGGGCTATGTAGTCTATGTTGTTTGTGTGGTTAAAAGATGAGACAACACTGCCGCCAAAAAGGAATCCAGCACCACGAGGACTCAATCCCCAGCCATCAACAATATCTTCAGGATCAGACCATAGGAGGTCACACATGGCACCATCATGTGGTACTTCTTGCTTCCGGTCAATTGTCCTGATCTGCCATAAATAAATGTATATTGGTTCGTCAGTTAACTCGTGTCCAGTTGAAACTTCTGAATATATCATTAGAATTAGAGAGAGAGAGATGTCTTTATATAAACCTGATCAAGAGTCATAATAGCTGGAGAGAGACCACCATGAACACAGAATATCTTGTTCTCAACAACAGCTGAAAGACTTTTGTACATAATTAAAAATAGAGTCACATCAGTCTAGAGTAAGAGATCCCACAAAAATTGAAACAGAGAAAGCGGTGAGTAAGTACCTCATGTAGTCAAAAATATCGGTGCAGTATCGCCAGACATTAACAGAGCCATATTTACGCAAACATTCATCATAAAATCCATAAACCTACTAAAAGCAAACTGTATAAACACTCTAAACATATACACAAAAACCACAGAAACTATCAATGAAACAGCATTCACACACCTGTGTGATTTGCCTGCTCTCGTGGTTTCCTCTGATGAGAGTTATACGGTCTGGATATCTAACCTGAGAACATCAAAGGCAACCCACTTAAGTGATTCTAAAACCTATTTAGAAGCAGAAGAGACTATGAAAAGAAACACCCTCCCGTTACCTTGAGGGCGAGTAGAAGTAGAAAGGTCTCAACAGAGTAGTATCCACGATCAACAAAATCGCCAAGAAACAAGTAGTTGGTCTTAGGGCAATCACCCCCAACTTTGAAAAGCTCCATCATGTCATAGAACTGCCCATGTATGTCACCACATAGCTATTCCAGTTCACAGAAAGAAAGAAAAAAAAAACTTCAGCAAATCACAGGAACATAAATGGTATCTACTCTCTCACTTAACAAGCTGCAGCTTCACTGTATCAAAGGCAAAGATCTAATGAAACCCTTCCTATTTACTGATTCATGAGATCTTAATTCTACTTTCAGTACAAACTTCATTAGAGATAAAAGATGGATTTTTTAGATCGAGAAAAGCAAAGAAGGTACACTTACAGTGACGGGAGCATCGACTCTTTGAACGTTACTCTCTTCAACGAGAATCTCCATGGCTTTGAGGCAAAGAGACTTCACCTCCGATTCGCTCAACGATTCGCACCGTTTCAGCTGCTCTATCTGCTTGTCTAGCTCTGACATTTCTACCCCTTTCTTCTTCTTCCGATCCTTACTTTTATAATTCAGATGAAATCAACCAAAAATTATCGAAAGAACCAAAAAAAATCTGGAACGAGTGTTGTGTTGTGTAGTTAGGTCATCGTCTTCCCGGGAGAGCTTCTCTTCTCTTCCCGGACACAAGTTTGTCTCTCCTTCCCTAATGTTTTTTATGTTATATTCAAAACCACCCCACTTCTTTTCTAAAGTTGTACATTCGGCCCTGAAAGTTCTAAACATGAACATTCTAAACAAACTCTGATACTTGCATGGTGGGCCCACGCTAGCCTTTGGGTCAGTTTAATATTATTTTATAAGGGCCGGCCCATTTTTGACAGAAAAGAAGGAAAATGAAGCCAATTCAAGGCAAAAACTGAGTAATGCAGCTCATATTGTTATGGTTTTGATTTTTTTAGTTTCATCAATGTGCTTCCTTTTTGATTATCCAACACTCAAGGTTTCTTATAAGGATGTTTTCTTATTAAACAAATAACAAATCTATGCATATAGAAACATTCTTAAACTAATAATTTAATAAACATTCCTAGCTGCATATTAGAATCTGAACTCAGGTTCCACGTCCATAGCCCACGTAAACTTCTCCTGAAGAGCCTTTGTGAACATCTGTACATAACGAGATGCCATTATAAAACTTTATTAGACCACTCCCCGTTTATTTTTCATTTAAACCCCACAAGTAACACCAATATATTCTTTTACCTTTTCAATGGGTACTTCATGCCGTTTGCACCACGCAACTGTGATTCTAGGATCCATATAATTGATCTTAGACGTGCCCAGTGCAACAGTTTTTAAGTCCTCCTTTGTCTGCATGTCTCTTTCCATCTTCTCTGCCTTCATCGTCTGCTGAGCTATCTTCTTCTCCCACCTGCATTTTAACTTCACAGTTTCAAAGAGCTCATCTAGTTTTAAAAGTCTCTTGTCTAAGTGAGAGGATGGTTTTGTTATATTTACGCTTCTGGAGTCATGTTTCTAGTTTTCTTTCCATCTGGACCATCTAATGGAGCTTCTCCCCTTTTAGCCCTCTTGAGATTGGTTTTAAGTTGTTTAAGACCCTCCTGTGACAAATATACAACGCCAAATGATTAAGACAACTTCCTCAAGTTTCATTTTCAGATCTTAATATAAGAGATTCTTACCTTGACTTCATCTATCTTATCTTTCAGTTTCTTGACTTGTGCACCGTGAGACTTTAGAACTGCACGCTGGTGATTACAAATTATGGCCACCTGCAAGAATCGAGAGCTTGTGTCATGAATCAGAAAGGGCACACTCATCACTGAAGGAACTAGAGCAATCTCTCACCTCCTTGTTTGCTTGATCATAAACTAGTTTTTTCTGGTTGACATCACCACCATCTTTGGTTTCTCGACGCAACTGTCACAGCATCCAAAATAAAACGGATCAGAGCGGTAAAAATGTAGTAGAAGCATAGGAGTTCTAAAGCATTGTAGGTAGAACAATCAGATTCAGACGTTTTGAAAGTTGAAACAGCAAATAACAAAACTGAGAGGACCAAAGGTTTCAATCATATACCGTTTTATCAAGTGTGATGGATGCATTATATGTACGGAATACTTTAGCTGTGAGTCCAGGCATAAGCTCCTTAAGATGAGCGTTGAGTTTTCTTGAATCTATCTCATCAAAAAGATCTTCTGAATTGGATTTACCTGGATGGATGATGATAGAAAAGGTAAACCAGTTATTTACAAAACCATGTGAAACGATTTGACTGTTCTAACACAAACTCAAAGCCATGTAATAGCTCACCAGCCTTGAACTGTCCAATGGCTTTGTACACAGGAGGCTCAACTTCAACAGTATTCTCATATCTGATTGAATCTTTACCAAGAAAGTCAAACTAAACACATATTGAAAAGGGAAAAAAGAAAAGTCTGTCAAGATCAAACCACATGAAGTTAGCCTCAAAGTCTTTGAGATCCAGTGACTACTACCTTTAGCTTATTTGGATGAATGCATTCCACATTGTCTACTTTTAATGTACAGCAACCAACAGTGGCTGCCTCATCATCATCATCCTGCCCAAAACAAGTGGAAACAGTGAGAATTGTTCTGCATACTTGTTAGTTATTTACATGCAACTCATTCACCTATTACCTTATCATTACCAGCTCTAAGTGCCAGTTTATCAATGAGATAGGTAGCCACAGCTATCTGACGCTTTGAAACATCTTTACAAGTAAAGTTCTTGGTGTAAGTTGCTCTTATACTTCTATGTGGTCCTGAACATAGACAGAACCAAAAAGAAAAATTAAGTAGCTAAGAATAGGTTCTGTCTCTATAGAAGAAATCTAAGTACATATACCTTAAGCTTCCTGGTTATCTCGTACTTCTCCTTGTCGCTTTGGCCTTTCAGAGAACTGCTAGCTGACAGATTAACTTTCTTGTAATGTTTTGGGTTAATAGGATCATTCCACATTGCTAGCCATGTGACTGTGTTATCATGCTTTATTTCTTTCCATCTGCAAAACCAAGTCACATTGTTATCACATGAAGACTATAGCATTTCCAGAGACTTAAAGTAGAATACCACCTTTCACCAGGTATGGGGCATTCAGGGATAGGAGCATCTTTCCCAATGTTTAGAGTGATGTCATGAGGATGTATACGCCTTTTCAACTTTCCCATCTGGAAAAAAAAAATCATGTCATAGACTTGTTTATGAAAACCACCTAAACCCAAAATGCAAGTTCTTGATGAAACATGGAAAGTGTAACAACCTTGGGATGTTCTCCACGGGGTCTGAACAGCCCAGGAGGTTCAACCTTGAAGTTACCAATCTGAAAGAGAGACAACCATCACAGTAAGCAAGCTTATCCCAAAGATGGAGAGCGTTTACATGAACTTACTTTCTCTTTGACACCGTCTATAATAGCCCACATATACTTCTCTCTCTGCTCCGGTTTTTTCTCTTTTGAATCTTTATTCTTCTGCACATTATCAAATGGAAGAAACTTGAGATGTGATTAAGATCAATGCAGTCATAAACTAAAAACTTAGAAAAGTCTCTTTGACTTGTTACCTGCTTCTTTTCCAAATGCCATTCATATATGGGTGTAAAGTCACAATCATCTAGCTTCTGTATCACATGTTTCTTGCCAAGTAGTTTGCTCCAATCCTTCCAGAAATTTTGCCTAAATAGAGGTTTGTTATAATAGTCTGTCTCCCTCATCACAGCAAACATGGTTGCAACCTAAAAAAGTAGCATATCATCAGCAGAATGGTTAATGAAGCTGATCCCTTGGAGGATCTTTAAGAATATATATGACACTACTTAGAGAATGGGTAGAGGGATGACCTCTTCTTGCTCAGGAGATAAGTTTACTGGCTTTCCCTTGTATAAAATTTAGTCCCATGAGGTTGATAAGGTGGTGGGAAAGTGACACCATTGTGCACCAATGTAGTCCATTTCTTTTTCCCATCGCCAGAAGGTAAAGATTTTGAAGACTTTGCATACTCAGAGTCTTTCTTGGATCTTTTTCTTCTTTTATTAGGTGGGGTAGAAGCGACTCTTGTCACTTTGGGCTTCCTAGTTGATGAAGTAGAACTCTGTTTTGTTACCTTAGCCTTTGCAGATGGTGTTTTGTTGTTGGAGGAATCTGACTTGATTCGCTTGGCAATTGGAACATCATCATCATCATCATCATCAGTTTCATTAGGTGATACTTTTGCCTTCCTCTTTTCACCTAAATTTATAGAATCTTGTTTGGCAGTTGAGCATGTTGCCTTGGACTTTTTCATGGAAGGTTGATGTGGGGAAGTGTCATTCTCCAGTAGTCTCTTGCCAGATACCTTAGGCCCTTCACTGACATGCTTCTTCTTTTGAAACCTTGAAGATAGTGGAGCTTCATCATCATCATCATCATCTCTAATGATTCTACTTGGCATATTCAAAGCTGAGTCGCTATTTATCTTATGTTCTGACGCAATGGATTGTTGCCTCGAGGAGAGTATGGAGCGTAAAGATCTATCATCCTCAGAATCTCCATTGATATCAAACCGTTTGAGTGATTGGTCTCCATCCTTAACAAAACTTTTCTTGAACATTAAAGACTTATTATCATCATTGTGTTCATCATGCATCACTGGTTTAGGAACAGCCTCGGTGCACATACCTTATGAGAATATATGTTAACAAGTATTCTCTTAGAGATAATAATCGAAACTGAAACAGAGTAAAAAACTTCTTTAACAGAAACCTAAACCTTATTTATGAGAAAAAACTCTCTAGGAAAAGGCAATAATAATTAAGAAAAAGGAAAATCCTAAATTAATTTCATGACATCAATGAAATAGAAAGAAGACAGCATCATACTTGTGATCTTAGTGCTCATGCATCATAACTGCTTTACACAACCGTACGCATCAAGGAAGCACAAAAATAGCATCTAATAGTTCTATAAGAATGTTATAGCTACGTCTTATTCAACTTATGTATCTCCTCCCCCATTGAAAAAACATACCAACCTAATATTATTTAGGGCTATAAATAACTTTAATACAGCGGCATGATCATCTTGATAAGAATAAGAATAGTGTGCAACTATTATAGAGAAAATCATTCGTACCTGGAACCCTAGTTGTGTTGTTACAATGAAGATATGTTTGCGGCTGAATCAAATCAAAATCTTGAATCCACCTTATCTAAAAAGCAATTGAAATTGTGGATGAAGCCTCCTACCTTTTGTCTCTCTGTCTAAGTTTTCTTTCTGCTTATATGGTGGAGGCTGGAGAGCCTAAGGCATAGAGAGACTCTATGTCAACAAGAGGGTTTACTCGTGGCAGTTTTAACTCCCCCACGATGTCGTATCAAGCCGCGCGGGTTTTTTTTGTACATTGCCCTAATTGAGATGCTTTACAGTTTACATAATAAACCAGGGTTTGTGTTAACCCACGGTTAATATTTAACAACATAATGACCCATAATGTATTTTTATACAAACGTTCTTAACCATATTTTGAACCTTTTGGGTTTGCTTCTTAGTATAAACTTTTATCTTTTAAAATACATCTTTAATCGTTGGGTGTCTCCTCTGAGACAGTAGTGATGTCAGAAACCGCATCAGCCTCGTTGTCATCAACAGCCAAGCTCGAGACTTCACCACTCAATGAGGAAACTTCTTCCTCTCCCGTGACAGACGGAGCAGGGGACGCGTCTGTGCTGGTGGTGCGTCGTGGTGCTCTGACTTGACGACGAATCCGAACTCTCCTTTGAGCGTTTCTGAAGACTCCAGTACATTATACTCGCTGTTAAGATTAGGATCATCTTCTGATTCACCTGTCACAAACACCCATCTCCATCATCCACTCTACTAAAAGTTAAGTACCAGAGAATACATTATAGATCATCTGGTTCTTTACCTCCACGATATCTTCAGGCAACAAGAAAACAGAACATCCGAGCTTTCTAGCAACGCTGACTATGTACGTAGCATTCAACCTCTTCTCCTCATCTGTATGTTTCAACATTCACAAAAAAAAACAAATAAGGTCTGGTTCTGTATCCAGAATCTAGTAAGAAGAGTAATGAACCTGTTTCTCCCTTGGTGACAAGATTCCAGTTAACAACTCTTGGCTCAACCGCCCATAGAAGGTCTAGGAAGAATAACCCGTTCGATAGACTCTTGTCCTGCAGATTTTTTTGATTTAATTTGATTCTTTAGAACGTGACAATAGTACTAAGTGTAGTGTGTTGAAGTTGATACAAAGAAAGGTACCTTGAAGCTCTCGATCTGAGATTTTCGCCCCATGGTTCTTACTTTCCTGTTGGCCCAGCTGAGAATATCTGCATCAGTCATATCTTTACCTCGTGTCCGCGACCTGAGACTCTTTAGAAGTTGGAGCATATGGAACCTCATCAACTGCCACAAGAGACCTGAGAAACAGACAGACAAACATAACCTTCTTGCATCAAGCAAGCAAAATAAAAACTGAAACATGGGCTCTCTAGAGGGTAATGATGATTACCAAGAATGAGCTTCTTATTCCCTTGGACTATGTCATTTCCAGCTACATTTACGAGTGAGAAGTTCAGCTCTTTCCCAATCTTTACGACTTGATTGCAGTTCTCTACTTTTCTAAATGGCATCTTAATGGGAGGTTTTGAAGCATGTTTCCAGTTGACTGATCCAGGGGAGACCTTGTCAAGAACTTCCAGAAGAATCCATCTGCAGCAAATAGCACCAAACACGTTTTAATGCAACTTCTACAGATTGGTTGCTTTACTCAAAAGGAAAACATAAAAGCTTTACCCATTTCTAACATCTTCAAAAACATTGTTGACATAACTATCAATCCCGAGGCTGTTGATCCATAGCCGGTAGCATCGTTCATCTCTACAAGTCTGTACATCTTCCGTCATCATTTCTGCAAATGAATATTTACCATCCGTACTTAGACCATTCCTGCAACAGGTACAGAGAGTTAGAGTAAAGACAAGTGCATAGAGAAGGAAACAATTAAACTCAAAAGTGGAAAAATCTACAAGTTTCTCTGACAGATGAAAGTTTATCAGAATACAAACCTTTCATGGAATATTTGTGCCACAAATGCGAGATTCAAAGTTGGAGATCCTTCAACGATCTCTTCAGCAGTCAAGTACCGTTTGCAGTTCATTCTCTCTGCATGACAGAGAACTAGTTCAGCCCTTTCAAGAGGATCCTTTGCATCTAGTGTGGCCGGGTCACAGTGTTCAGGTGCGAGAACATTGAGCAGGTAAGCATAAGCGTGTGCATCCTTCACATTTACCAAAACCACGTGTTGGAAAGAACAGAAGCACGTACAGTACAATCTTGAATCCGCCTAAGTAAAGGATACCTTCAAATCTGAAGAAAAGTTTGAGACGGTTTTCTTGTAACCCCCTTTCTTAAGATGGAAGTTCATCCATTTCAGTAAGACTTTCTCTGGGGGTAATCTCAGCAACTCCTCAACATCCTGCAGCAGAGAGAAACTTGTTAACACCTATAACTTACAAGACATGGGTGAATAATGTGATTGGTAGCTCAATTACATCGCTGTCCTCAAGCAACTCAACAAGCTGAGGCGTCTTCTTTATGTTGAGATCAGCGAGCAGTTGAATCTGCAGTTACCAACATTATTTAGATAATAACTGAGCACAAATGGCAAAGTTCAGATAGGTGGATGAGTGCAGACCTTTATGAGTTGTGAAATCAATCCAAGCACTAGGTGAGGCTGCAAAAAATCATAAAACCTTCCTCATCAGAACACTGCTTAGCCAATAGTTCAGTATGATTGACGTGGTGTTGAACACTGAGAAGACAAAACATACCCGTCCTTCAGCCAGGTCCTGTGTCCCAATATTAACAACAGTGCATCCAACAGCTTTGGCAGAGTTGAGACAAAGCGTGTGATTCTCATTTCTCTCCCATGGATTAAGTACCTTCTTGTGTTGATCGCTCGTTCATCTATTGTCCCTGGAACTGCTACATTTATAAGCTTACTGCACTAGCCAGAGAAACGAGTCAAAAGGTAGAAACCAGACGCTAGAGATGAACTCTAAACATAAGAAAATGTGCACCTTACCATAAAAGTACACCATCTTTCACAAGTTCATACAACTGATCAGAATCCGGATCAAGAGGAAGAAACTGCTTGAGAAAAGGGTCATCCCCAAGATATCTATTGATGTGTTGAACAAAAGAACCCTTCTCGGACTGGTTTATAGTGTGAAGAAGTGTCGTGGTGCTAGCTTTGAGAAAGGAGGATGAGTGTCCACCAGATTTCTCAGCTGCTTTACCTTGTAAGTTGAGATATATCTGCACATTATAGGATCAACCCAATATCACATTCATAGTGGTTCACTACGAAGAAACTCAACATTACCTTGAGAAACTCTTCAAACTCTACATCACTGCTTGTATCAGAAGCCAATTCTTGAAGAATCTCTCTGATTTCGTCTTCCTTAAATGTTGCACTAATTGACTTGAACTTTGAGAATAGAGAAGGGAGATCTTCTATGGTAATGTTTCCACTTGAGTTCTTCAACGATACAAACTACAACACAAAGTCAAGATTCATCCATTGTCTAGATTACATCCATGTAAGGTATAAGAGGAACAATGAAAGAGAGAAAGAGAGCAAACCTTGGAGTTGAGAGTTCGAAGTTCGACTTGTGTGAACTGGCTCTGCAACAAAGGATCCGAAACGACAACACCCACGAACCCAGACATGTCCCTGAAAAACCCTTTTGATCACGATAGAATCCTCTGTTCCTGAATACGAAAGGATTGATCTTTGTGGCTAAGAAAAAAAAATCGAAATTTGTCGTTAATATTTAGCAAGAAAAGGTGATCATTTTAGAACAAGACAAAACTGTGTTAACCGACCATTTTCTTGGTTAGATAGATAAGAACAAATAAAAACTCCATCACGCAACATACAAAAGACAATCTCGAGAGATTGAAGATAGTGTCAATCTAATCTAACCTCGGGGGAAGGAAAACTCGACGTTGAATTCATCACTACGACGACATCGATAACCGAGACGGAGGAACTAAACCGTAATGTGCAAAGTTTATCACGTGAAGATGAAGAAGAGAGATTAAAGGTACGATCTTTTCTACTACGTGTGAGCAATTAACTAAGCCTTGCGTGAATAGACAAGGGAAGCTGGAATGTTTCGTGCGTGCGAGGCGTTAATGCGAAGGCTTGATTTTTGAGCAACGAGATTACGCGCGCGAGTATGTTATTGGATTTAGATACTCGCTCTGTGAGGGATACAGGTGGATAGGATGTGCGTCCAGCTCGACAATTGATGCTGACCTCACAATGTAACGACTTGTCTACGTGTCACTTCTCTTCACATCTCATCTTTGTCTGCATTTACACCATTTTATTCAATAAATGGGTTTCGATTACTAGTAACATTTTTTACTACTCCCTCCGTTTTTTATTAATTGACGTTTTGGGGAAATTTTTTGTTCCAAATTATTTGACGTTTTCAATTTTCTATGTAAAATTTATTAGTAATTAATGTTAGATAACCAATGATATTATACCTTCTATTTTATTATTGGTTAAATTGTGGTTAGGTAAACAATTAATGATGTTTTTGTTTAGAAAATGATAAAAAATTAAATGTTTCTTAAACTATGTGCAGAATCCTAGAACGTCAAATATAAAAAAACGGAGGGAGTAGGTTCTAAGAGCAGGATTTACCGGAGTCTCTTAAAGTGGAGTTCTTAGATTTTTTAAGAGACGTATCTTAGCTTTTAACTAAAAAAACCTAAGAATCATCTCTTAAATAAGAACCATAAGAGCCGTTTCTTAGCGGAAAAAATGTAAAAAAAAAAAAAAAAAAAATTAAAAGACAAATTTTACGTTAAGAACCCCACCTTAAAAGATCTCGGTTAATTATGTCTAAACTTCGACTTGGTGTCCGTGTCCGAAACGTAACGGTAGATGTTGCAAAATGGGATGTGTACAAAATATACTATAAGGTAAAATATGAATCATCCATCAAATTTCTATTAGGGGTGAGTATATCAGTTTAATTTCTTGTTCGGTTTGAGTTTGGTTTATTTTGGTTAATTTGAATTTTTATAAAATTCAATTCAATCAAAACCAAAATAATTTTGGTTTGAATTTAGTTTGGTTCAATTTAATTATGTTTGGTTTAAATTTAGTTTGGTTTACTTTATTGTGGTTTGGTTTGGTTTAGTTCGGTGCGGTGCAGTTCGGTTTGATTATAAAATATGTTGGTATTAATTTAATTATAAAAATAATTAACTTACTAAACGACTATTTGCATCTACTTTTGATATTTGTTGATAATAGAAGAATTTATGTTAGATAATCTTACTTTTACACAGTAAAAATAGGAGAATCTACGAATCAAAACGGTGACAAAACTTTAGATGATTAATAGTTTTTAAATTTTATTTTTGGTACATTCTTTAAGTATTACATAGTAAAATTAGAACTAGAAAAAAAAAATATATATATATATAAGAGTAGTATATGTATCATAACTTTAAAAACATAAAAATCAAGAAAAAAAACGGAATCCTAACTAAAAGTTTCATAATATGTTAATATATAATAGATAAAAACATATTGGATTATCGATTTGGTTCGACCTAAACTCAAACCATTTGGGTTGAATAATACATAAACCAATTGGGTTTTATAAAAAACACGGTTTAGTTTGGTTCGGTTTAAATTCAGTTGGATTGGATTAGTTTAATTCGGTTTGAGTTTTTTGTCCACCCTAATTTCTATAAAGGATATGGCTTAATGAGTCTATTGACAACGCTGCTATTAAGCCTGTTTTTAAGTTCATTGAAAAGAGATATTCCACACTCTACTTTTTTTGTGGCCATACTATATAGAAATAGTTAGTGTAATAAGCTTAAATTATAACAAGTGCTCCATTACTCAGTTCCCATCATGGGCAGCAAACCCCATAACATGCTTGGAACTCTTGCCATAATTAAGCATATTGCACTTATGTTATGGCACAAGAAGGTACACACAATGGTCACAAATTTTCAAGCAGCATTTTCTTAGTTTCGACTGGAAACTTTCTTTACATGAATCTGTGCTACCAAAAGAGAAATGATTATTTAGTAACTATACATAATGGTTCAACTAGCCAAACATATGTAACTTTAGAAGTGAATTTGAGGGGAACAAGTATCTATATATCTATATAACATCACGACTTAGCAAATGTGGACGACCAAAATATGTATGTGAACATGTTGGCAAATCTCACTCTTTAATAATTTATTAGTGTAACTGATGATCAAAAGTATCTATATAAGGATAGATTCATAGATATCCTTTCACATGCCAACTTGTCTATGATTTTTTTATGTTCGTTTGGTGTTTCTTTAAAGTCTTTTTGTTTGTTGGTTATTTCCAAACTTGTGTTTGTTCCGAAGCAAACTTCCAAAGTAGTATATAATTTTGAAACTGCTTTAATATGTTCGCTACTGTTGTAAGAAAATGGCTACAAATGATTAGTGTGTGTCACTTGTTGTTTGGCTGTAAATTTAATTTATCTTAAGGTAGCGGAGTATTCATGTGTTCTAGCTTCATGAAGAGTAGTCATGAGTCGATACAGGATATGTTGAGCCTTTTTAGTAGAAAGAGTAAATATCTAGCTACTTCAAAGTTTGACAATAAGACAAGATCCATAGTTAAGTAAAAAGATAATTGCAATGGAGCTTGAGGAATGAGAGGCTCTGATGCATTATGTTAAAACACTATAAATGTAACATTGGGGTCTCTTCAGTCAGCATGGTCTCTTGAGAGATGTTGTCTGAGTGCTGCTAGATCACAATGTGCATGTTTTATCTATCTCACAACATAAGTTAGAAAGCACGTTCACTTTCATTGACAGGCTTAAGCTAGACGCCTCCAATAGGCTTACGAGAACTTGGAACAGCCTTGAAGTGAAGCCATGTCAATTTTCGCTCTAAAGCTAAATAAATTATTGAAGTGATCACCAAACTGATACCATTCTGGTAACACACAGAGGAGTTCTTGAAGGGACTTGGTTTACTTGAGGAGTAGTGTATGGAATTCGAAGCTCCATGCTCTAACATATTAGCAAATTGTGTCAGTTCAAGGTTAAATACATTTGTATGTTAGGATTTTTGTTTTAAAATTAAAATTTTCATAAACTAAACTATTCATATTTAAATTCTGTAAACATTATTTAAAAAATAATTTGACACATGTTATCTCTACAATCACATTATTTTTTAAATTATTATATAAAATTTTAGATATATGAAATGTATACTATTAATAATCTAAAATAAATATTATATATAAACTTGAAAATAAACATCCATGCGATTTAATATAAGAGTTAGGTGCAGACAAAAAAAAACAATTCTCATAATCTTGCAGACAGCTAGCCAGGTATATATGTTTGACCTAGACAATTAGATAAACATTACTACGAAAAAATGTATTTTTTTCATCTACGCGAAACATATACAGTACGTACAAGATTGAGGTCAACAACACATGAGAGGTTTATTTAATTTCTGAGCCTGAAATAAAGTAATGCAAGTTGACCGCGTAAATAAATGTATATTTTAATCCAATAAAACAGATATTCCAGTTTTTTTTGTCAACAAACAGATATTCAAATAAAAAATGTGTTATAAGATTTTTTTTTTCAAAAAAGGTGGGTTTATTTACAGCAAACAACGGCCCCACGTAATATCGTGACAGGTTTGCGCGTCTTTCTTGGTTTCACGAGTGACTGCCAATAGATATTGGCCACGTGTAACATTACAGATAAGTCATGACGGCCACGTTATGGGACCCGCCTTAGCTGTTGATTACTCATTCACCACTTTGGTTCATTTTTTGGCTCGCGCCGAGCAGCCGACAAAAAGCTTCTTCATGTTTTGATGTAATACTTTAAAATAATTAATTACAGCATTACAGTTGTATTTTTCTCTTTACTTCAACCGAATTATTACCTTGATATCGTATTTTACTGCTAAAAAGGTATGATACTTTTATTTATTTTTTTACTGACAGTTTGACATAAGTATGTGAATTTTTCAAAGAGATACAAGTATAAAAGGATCTAGAGATTTGTTTCAAACTTTAAAAACTGAATAAAATATAACAACTTGATTTTTTTGGTAAACTGATAACTTTAGTAAAATATTTAATTAATTTATTAAAATTCGTTTCTATTTATCACTCAAATGAATAGTTTAACTAAAATTATAATTTAAGTAAATGTAAATAATTATATATAATTTAAAACTGTTATTTTTCATGATAAAAAAATTCCGCTAAGCTTTGAATCTCAACAATAATAAAAATAGAATTTAGTAATCAATTTTTGTTTTTAGTATAAAAAAATTATAAAACTAAAATTTAATTTATTTGAATCTAAAAAAAAATAGTGATATGTTAAATTGTGAATCATGATTGATAAGATAAATAAAATTACTAATACAAAATTAATGTAACTCTGGCAAATTTATAGTAAAATACAATTAGATAGGATTATGGAAATTATAAAATATATGTAGACTCATGTCCAAGTTATAATTAATAAACTGACAAATACTTTATTTTGGAAAAGAACTGACAAATATTTAAGTTGTATATAGTTGGAATCGAACTTTTTGAACATCCTTGGATAATATAAATTTTTACCTAACTTTTCTTACTTTCCAAACTTGGAATATAAAATTTATCTTACACCGCTTAGATAGTTTAGTCTGTTTTTCTTTTAATATTTCCAACATTTGGAATGGCCAACTTGTATGTGTACAAAATCAAACATGAATGCCAATGCATACAATTCATCATCATGTCAGTAAATTGGTAGCCATATTAATGACCTCTCCAAGTACTCAAAAAGATATAAATGTACACAACAAATAAAAGTCCATAAAAACAGAATAAAATAAAATGATTAATGATGATACGCATGCTAGTTTATAGGTTGCTACAGCAAAATAAAATGTCCCAAACATAAACAAACGTTTATTACAATATATTTAATAAAAACACAATTACATATACAACTAATCATATCTCAACCAATAAAAAATTGTAGTAAAAAATTAATCAATTTTACATCGAAATAAAAAATAACACTTATTTTGTAACAAAAAGAAATTATACAATGACATTTAATATAAAACATAGGAAGTATTATTTTTAATATTCTCTCCATAATTGAATAAATATAGTAGTGCTTTCTTTTTTAAAAGTAATTTAATATTGGTAAAAGGTCTGTTGAAACTTGAAAGAGTCCGAAGAACCAAAGAGCTCAGCAACATCAGCTGAAGCCGACCAACAAAAAATCTCAGCTCCTGACTGTCCGAAAACAACTACTACGTGATTACGCGTAATTGTGGTAGGCTACAACTATTATTTATTTAGAACAAAAATATCATTTCAATGATAGATACATTTTTGTAACTTGTAAGAATAAATCATCACACTTTTTCGTTAATTTAATTAAATTTAATCAAACGATCATATAAACGAGAATCCCACAAAACGAAACAGCTTACAACTACAAGAAGACTCTCTCTCTCCACCTCTATCTATCTCTCCTACAGATAAAATAAGCCGGTGAAGTCGCCGGCGATAAGAGAACGTCAAGTTACTACGAATCTCTCCCAACAATGCGAGGGTTACGAGCTTCTTCGCTGTTACTCTGTGGTATTGTTCTGATTCAGCTTCTTGCTGTTCAAATCGACGCTCAAAGACCTAAAACTCCATGGAAGACGCTCTCTGGTAAGTACCCTCACTTTCTCTTTTACTTTGATCTCACAAGAACACCATTTGAGGACATATGTTTCATAAAAATCAAACCTTTTTTTTTTTTGGCTTGGGCAGGCTTTTCTCCTCGTGTGATTGCTCGTGGAGGGTTCTCTGGGTTGTTTCCAGATTCGAGCCTCGATGCTTACAACTTCGCAATGCTGACAAGTGTAGCAGATGCTGTTCTATGGTGTGATCTTCAGCTAACAAAAGATGGAGCTGGGATTTGCTTCCCTGATCTAACTATGAGCAATGCTTCTACTATTGAAGCTGTTTACCCAAAGGGTCAAAAGACTTACCCTGTTAATGGAGTCTCTACTCAGGGTTGGTTCACCATTGATTTCTCCTTGAGAGCTCTCACTAATGTTTCTTGTAAGTCTTCATCATACAAAAACTGAGTTGCTTCTTGTTTTCTTGCAACTTCTCTCACAAATCTCTTGTTTTCATCCTTTTCTAGTGATCCGAGGTATATTATCTCGTTCAAACAAGTTCGATGGTAATGGATACAAGATCTCGACTGTTCAAACTGTAAACAAGGAGATGAAACCACAAGGCTTTTGGCTAAACGTTCAGCACGATGCCTTCTATGCTCAGCATAATCTGAGCATTAGCAATTTTCTGATATCAGCTTCGAAAACTGTTATCATTGACTTCATCTCTTCCCCTGAAGTCAACTTCTTTAGGAAGATTGCTGGACGTTTCGGGCGTCAAGGACCGAACTTCGTCTTCCGGTTTCTCGAGAAAGAACAGTTCGAGCCGACAACAAACCAAACATACGGTTCTCTCTTGAGTAACTTGACTTTTGTCAAGACGTTTGCTTCAGGGATCCTTGTTCCCAAGTCGTATGTGTTGCCACTCGATGACAAGCAGTACTTGCTTCCCTCAACATCTTTAGTTCAAGATGCTCACAAAGCAGGGTTGGAAGTGTTTGTGTCAGGCTTTGCAAATGATGTTGATATTGCACATGACTACAGTTACGATCCTGTGTCTGAGTATCTGTCTTTTATGGACAATGGCAACTTCTCTGTCGATGGTGTGCTCTCTGATTTCCCCATAACTGCATCTGCATCCGTTGGTAAGCAAAGACTCTTTAGACGTACAAGCACTTTGTCCTTGGCTATATTGATGAAAATACTCAAAATCAAAACATTCTTTTTCAGAATGCTTCTCCCACATGGCCAGAAACGCAACAAAACAAGGTATGAGAGTAATAACTTTGCTTTGTTTCTTGCTATGACTTATCCAGAAACCTGTAGTTGCCTTCTCATCTACTAAATGGTTCATGTTTTCAGTGAATTTTCTTGTTATATCCAAAAATGGTGCGAGTGGAGACTATCCAGGATGTACAAACTTGGCATATGAGAAGGCGATCAATGATGGTGCTGATGTTATCGACTGCTCGGTCCAAATGTCCAGCGATGGTAAACCTTTTTGCTCAAGTTCGATCGATCTAGGCAACACCACAACGGTCGCCCAGTCTCCTTTCAGAAACCGTTCAACAAGTGTTCCTGAGATTAGCTTAGTTGGTGGAATCTACACTTTTAGTCTCACATGGCCTGAGATCCAGAACTTGACTCGTAAGTCTTGTTTTGTACACTCTTCTTCCTACTAATTGTAGTAACTAGTTTGAGATCTGCTATCTCTATTCCTAACTACATATAGATATAAGTTAGTGAAATTACAGGCTACTTTAGAAGTTACATAACATGCTTGTTGCAATAACTATTCTCAAATCGTCTTGTGCAGCTGCTATTTCAAACCCCTACAGCAGAAGATACAATATGTTTAGGAATCCAAACGAGAGAAATTCTGGGAAGCTTCTTTCGCTTTCTGAGTTCCTAAACTTGGCAAAGAACTCCACCACTCTCTCCGGTGTTTTGATCAGTGTTGAGGTTAGTTCTCTTGTACCTCTTATTCATAAGACTTGACAAATAGGACCATGACATCTTCTCATGCCCATGTCTTTTTGGCCTCCCTCAGAATGCAGCATACCTGAGAGAGAAGCAAGGGCTCGACGTGGTCAAAGCGGTTCTTGAGGCACTCACAGAGACTGGATACAACAATAGAACAACCACAAAGGTCATGATTCAGTCAACAAACAGCTCGGTTCTAGTTGACTTCAAGAAGCAGAGCCAGTACGAGACTGTGTACAAAGTTGAAGAAACCATCCGTGATATTCTCGACTCTGCTATCGAAGACATAAAGAAATTCGCTAACGCTGTTGTCGTTGGGAAAGCATCAGTCTTTCCGGTCGCTGATGGGTTCGTCACTGGGCAAACAAATGTGGTAGAGAGGCTACAGAAGTCCCGGCTCCCAGTTTATGTGGAGCTGTTTCAGAACGAGTTTGTATCTCAACCATATGACTTCTTCTCTGACGCAACTGCAGAGATAAACTCGTATGTCACTGGAGCTGGTATAAATGGAACCATCACCGAGTTCCCGTTCACAGCTGCAAGATACAGAAGTAAGTGTCCCTAAATTTTCACCAACGAGCTCACAACACAAACTGTTAAACATCAATGCCTAACTTTGTTACTCTCTTCTGCAGGGAATCGATGCTTGGCCAGCAAAGAAACTCTGCCTTACATGGCCCCTGTCCAACCCGGTGGCCTCTTAGAAGTTGTGAGTCCTGCCGCCTTACCTCCAGCTCAAGCTCCAAACCCGGTTTTCACAGATGCTGATGTCACTGAGCCACCACTACCTCCAGTTACAGCAAAAGCCCCAACCTCAACCCCTGGAACCCCATCAACCACTGCACCACCACCTAGTGGACAAACCCGTCTCACTCTATCTCTTCTCCTTTCTGTTTTTGCAATGGTTCTTGCCTCTCTTCTACTTATCTGATCAACCCTTGATCACATCTCCTCGCTGTTGATATTTGTCCTTCCGCCTACATAAGATTACCCTGTGCTTGACTCAGTCAAATCTTAACAGCCGGAACCGTAATTCTTTTCCTGTTTGTATTCTAGTTCTGTCCAAAAGAACAGGAAATTCTTGGAGTGTAATTTTCCCTCATTAATTTGAGATATTCATTTGTTGTTGTAACACATACTCTTGCATTGTGTCTTGTAATATTTACGAGATTGTATCCATTCTTAAACGGTAATCAACTTCTTATTCCACTGAACGAAAATAATTTTTTCTTTGGTTGATAATACATTCTACTTTTCAGTTACCTAAAGGTTCTTGAAGACTCTTTTTTGCTTCCAACTCTTGTAACAACTCTTTCGCAAGTTGGTCTTTCCCTTGATGCTCTAGTCCATTGCAGACCTGATGAACAGTCCTTGAATCAAGAGGAACTGATCTTCTGACCATTTCCCTCAACACTTGAGCTGCTCCATCAAAATCCTCGTTATTACAGAAGGCAGAGATCAAAATATTAAATGTTTCTTCATTCGGATGGCATCCGCTCCTAATCATGCTTCTGTACAGTTCAAATCCACGGTCTGCATTTCTCCTCACGCATTGTCCCATTATTAACGCAGAGAAGGTCGACGAGTTTGGCACCAAATTCTCCTTGTCAAGTTCCTTAACAAAGTGTGCAGCTTTCTTCGTCTTAGCTTGCTTGCACAGTCCCAAGATCAACGCGTTATACGTCAAAATATCACGCTTAATCCCTTTGAAGACCATATCTTCATAAAACCGATAAGCCATCTCGTGATCACCTTGTTGACTGTACCCGTTAATCAAAGTGTTATAAGTGACAGTGTTGGGAGCCACGTTCACCGCTTTCATCTCACCGAAAAGCTTACTAGCTTCTTTCAACTTCACATCTCTGCAAAACCCATGAATAAGAGTGTTAAAAGTAACCACATCAGGCTGCAAACCATTCTTTCCCATCATGTTCTTAATCTTCCAAGCCCAGCTCAAAAGACCCTTCTCGCAGTGACCAGCTATCAACGTATTATACGACACGTTCGTAGCCCGAAAACCCAACTTTTCCATGTCTTGTAACAACTCAATACCCTTGTCGAGTTTCCCAGACCTACAGTAACATGAGATAACCATGTTGAGAGTGTACGTGTTTGGAGATATCTTACACCGCCTCATCTCTCGATAAAACCTCAAAGCAATATCAACCCTCCCTTGACCAAGCAACGAGCTCATGTAAGCATTGCAAGACTCAACATTTGGTAAAAACCCGTAATCCTTCATCTTCATAAACGTATCAGTAGCGTTTCTGAACTTCTTCAAATGAGCAAAAGCTTTGAACAGCGAATCAAACACTCGAGACGTAGAGTCACATTCCCTGTAAGAATACAACAATACATCGAACAGCTTCGCAGGCAAATCCACGTCACCGGTTACAAGTATCTCTCTCAAGATGGACTCTGCTGATTTGAACTTGCGGTTCTTGGTGAGAGTGTGTAGGACAATGGCATGTGTCTCAAGAGAGTGGGAACATGGGTTCTGGTGTTTCACCCAGTTGAAGAACTCAAGAGACAAAACGTAATCTTTCTGGATCTTGAGTAGTATGTTCTTGACTCTGAATGAATCCAAGTGGTGTGATAGCTTCTCGAGCTTATCCCAATCAGATTGAATCAGGTGGCTATGAGCTACATTGACGAAGTCAAAGTCTTGGCCTTTAGGTTCAGGGTTGCTCCTGTGGGGGATAGGGATTGTGTTCCTGTTTCTCGAGAGGAGAGGCTTGGATACAATAGGGTTTGGAGGTACTGGATCTAGCTCAGCAGAGGTAGCGAAACTTAAGAATCGAAAACACAGACGGTGATGAACACCGGTGCCTATGCGGATCATCATCCTCCTAGAGCAAGCTATTGGAGACGAAGCAGAGGAATAAGCGTTACTGTTTCCGCATGAAATGAATCCGGAAGCTGAAAGTACGAATAAGATTTTGTTAAGCTTTCATCAGTGCAGCGACATGATCTCAAAGACGGAAAGTCTGAGACTTTAGACACTTCCTTAAGCAAGCAGATTTAGAAACAGGCTGATCTCGTCTGCGAGAGCTATACTTCTGAGACGGCGCCGGAGAAGAAGGTGTCGACGGAAGTCTAAACCGCTAAAATAGACTTATGTAGAGAATTTTTACAAAATAAAAAACAAAATACTAATGTAGAGGACTAGTAAACCTGAAATGAAACTAGAGATGAGCATTTTTAAGAAGCCCACTAAATCCTTATTAAACTTTAAGATAACTTTTTGTAGGCCCATGAGCCTACAGAACAAAAAGAAAAAAATGGAGATGCGGGGTATCGATCCCCGTACCTCTCGCATGCTAAGCGAGCGCTCTACCATCTGAGCTACATCCCCATTATGCTTACACTTACACATTACGGGTATATCACATATATATTTATCAGAATTGATCACAACATGATCAAAGATGATAATCTCTTTCTGAAGATCTTCTGATCTTTGTCTTGTATATTGTGTCTATAGCTGCAGAAGCTCAAAGCTCGCTCCCCTATGGTAAAAACCAGAAACAGGTACGACCAGTTTACGTTGTTTCTATGATCCCAGTTTGGTCATTAATACCCAAACATGTTTCAAGATGTGTGCTATTTTTGGCTGTAACGAAACATATACAGTGCACACAAACTGTTCGATCAAATGTCTCTTAGAAAGCTTCTTATATTTCATGTGTATCTACCTTCTCTTCCTAGTTGATTGAATGATCTATGATCAATTTCATCTCACTCATGTTACATATTCCTTGACTTTTAACACGTAAAACCTTGACTATTTCTAGCATAAACGAAGAGTTGATTATTCCACCTGATCTGGAGTAGCTGCATTTGAGAATGTCGTTTTGCTATCCATCATCACCGAGAAAACTGGCGATGACGGTGGCGTTTTTTGCCTCAGGGGCAGCTCTTTTCGCCGTTGGAATCCATCTCTCGTATCTCAACGTTGCTCCTCAGCAAGCTCGTACTAAAGCCCGTAATGATTTTGTCAAACAACGCCTCAGACAGAAACAAGGCAAGTGACTTTGAAGATTCAGATTATGTCTGCATAACAACACAGCCATTTCTTTTTGAGTATCTTTTGTTGTCTTATTACTTTCACCATCTCTGCCTTTACCTTTGTACTCTCCAACTTTGGAACCCAAAATATCCAAAATTCACTCTTCTCTTGAACAAAAAGATAGTATTAACGGTACACAAACTAGAGCAAAAGCAGGGAATGATTAAAAATCTACAGAAAGAACCCAAGGCACAAGAAAAGGAAATTAGATCTTCTTGGGTTTAGATAAGGACTTGCAGAAAGAAGAGAAGGCTCCTCTGATTTCTTCATGGACTGGGAGAGCCAGGGAGAGTGGTAAAGGACGTTGATGATCTTCAAAGTTTCCCGTTTGGTGTCTTAAGGAGACAGAGTGAGCCAAAGCTGTTTGCCTTTTGTTTAGTCCCTCAAGGATAAAAGAGAAAGCCCCAAAAGTGAGGCAACTCTGTAGAAGAGCCTGTGGAGCACCTGCAAACACAGACCATATAATGACATCTGGTTAGCTAGCTCTTATATTTGACTAATCTGTCTTTATGATGCTAAACAAAGTAGAAAACAAGATAATGGGTTTGGATTACCAGGGAAACTAAGAGCAAGACCGGTGCAGCACCCAGCAACTCCAACATTAATGGCTGCAGATGAAATTTATCAAGTAAGAGAGACATTACAAGTTGATGTAAAACTGGGCATGTGTAATCTGAAAGAGCCCCACCGTCATCTTTCCCTCGCAGTTGTTTCAGAAGGCAAACAACCAAACTGTGTACTCCAGACAAAACAGCAAAAGTCTTGAAACATGAAAATTACAAACGACTAAGTTTCACTACAACAGTATATTCAAGAATCATTTAAAAGATGAGGTATTAGTATTACCTTTGCAGACTGCCCTGCATCTGCAAATGATCCTTTAAAGCCTTTCTTCTTGAACAATCCTGAACCTGAACCCAAAACTTCTACAGTGAGACAAATACTTAATAGTTCAATAACCTCAAACCAAAAGCTTCACCAGCCAATCTCATCACACTAACAGACTCTTCAACCAAAACCAAATCTAACTCTGCTTCTACAGGAAGGAAACATGTTACCGAAGAGCAGAGTAAACCTCTTTACTCAGCTGATAAAACTAGTCATACAAGAAACAAATAGTAAAGAAGAACAGTTACAACACCATATCCAAATATGGAGCCCATGACAGCACCACCAGCTGCATCTCCGGCGAACCGGACAAGACAAACGGCAGGAGCAGGAATAGTCAATGCCTTTGAGGAACCATTATCCACCGCATCGTCACCGTCAGAGTTAAGGTTTGAATTGGACTCTAGCTTATCTTCGATGTCAATAGCATTTGAAGAATCATCGGCCGACATAGCTAAGAAGATGAAGCTTGAAGATACTCTTCGGTTCTGTACCTAAGATAAGATATTTCTTACACAGAAGACGACGACTTGCTTTGCTTGCACTGTAAACGACGTCGTTTTCTTCTCAACGGCTGAGAATTGGTATTGGGCTCATCTACGTATAAAGGTCCAGTAAATGCCCACTAACTGAAGGAGCTATATTTTGCTGAAATTCTAAATGTGAACCTAAATAATTTTTTTGGTCACAATTTAGTCCTCATTGTTATATGCTAGTTGTTAATCCGTATTTGAAGCCTCGAAAACAAAAGTATGAATCAAGAATACATGAAAAGAATGTTTCCAAGACAGATACAAGAGGACAACATGATAAAAACAGGACACAAATAAAGAGTTCTTAGTTAAGATATTACAAGAGTGCTTCTCCCCTAGTTCATTGTACTTATCCTGCAGCTCTGTGTACTGCTCTACGAATCTACTGTGACCAAGCACAGCCTGAGTTAGCAAGTCATTCAACTCCTCCGTCGCTAACTTCTCTTGTTTGAGCTCAGTCTCTAGACTCTCTGCACGCCTGCGATGGTTACGATATCCATTCTGAGATCATCTGTCAAAGATATCCACTCACTCTCCATCTCTGTCCACGTTTCGCTTTTCTTTCTCTAAGGCATCAGTTTTCTTGGTAACATCAAATGCTTTTGCGCATTTGAATGGATCGTAGTAGCAAAGAGGCTGCAGCTTGCTCGTTAGCTTTGCAATCTCCTTTAGAAGAGCTTCCTTTTCATTTTGCATCAAAGTTTGTTTCTCCAATCTCTTTGCTAACTTGTTTTGTCTTATATGCAGAGCCGGTGCCTGAATAGAAGCTGGTGAAGCATATGCTTCGGGGCTGGAGCCAATTATAAAATTATGGGACCAATTTTAACAGAAATATCTTTTAGCTTTATTGGTAACAGTAATTCTTACTATTGTAGAGAACACATGTTCAAACTCTAGAAGGGCTAACTTGATCAGCTTTCATGTTGGAGTTCTCAGAACCATTCCTAGGAGTTGATCGGCTCCACTCTTCAGGAGATTCTTAATCTTAGGAGACTCCAGTCCGAGATCATTGGCTCCTCTAGAATTGCATGTAGCTCTGATTGGAACGCCATTACTCGATGTATCGAATCCAACTTGGTGGAGCTTGCTTGATCATTACTCATCTTTATGGTTTCCATTCTTGGGTATTGTGAGCAAGTATTGATCTTATTGCTGGTCTTATAAATGGGCCATTGACACCAAGTTATTTTTCACCATGGTAATTATAGTGACTCATGACCCCAAAGAGCTCTCTATAAATTTTGACAAAAAAAAAATTAATAAAAAAATGACTATATAAATATATCTTTTGGATTAAATAATTTAAATTTAAAATTTCAATTAAAATTTTTATCGTTATATTAATTAGATTTAAAGGATAAGATTTAAATTTTTTTTGAAAAAAATTAAAATTTATTTCGATTATTTTTTTTAATATTATTTTTATGATAAAACTTTTAAAAAACTATTTGAAAGATTTGTGTTTTTAGTTAACAGGTTACTGTCACAAAGTGATAATTTATTTTTAGCTTCTTTAAAATAATCATTTCGTTAATTTCCTTAGTTGTTGCCTTATTAATATAAAAAGGGAATTGTTAAAAAGAAAAAATAAAATAAAGGAGGATAATAAAAAAATAAAAAGAAATATAAAAAGAGCAAAAACAATGAACTGAAGGAAAAAGCTGTCTGAAAGTCAATTTCTTTCTTACAAAATCTTCACTAACACAAACACAAGCAAGCAAGAGACAGAGAGAGAGGAGCAAAGAAAAAAGCTCTCAATCAGCCATAGCCGAGCTCTCCTTTTCTCTTACCTTTCATATCTTCAATTCTACTTTAGAAAAAATAAAAATCCTTCCTTTTCTCTAGATAATGAACCCTCAAGTTGATAATGACCGGAAGGAGTTTCAGGTAGACTGCTCAGCGACGGTTGATCTTCCCAGAGCAAGACACGATTCAGCCGGAGGGAGAGGAGGAGGAGGCAATGGTGGTGGAGGTGCGAGGTACAAACTGATGTCACCGGCTAAGCTTCCGATCTCGAGGTCTACCGACATCACGATTCCTCCTGGGATGAGTCCCACTTCGTTTTTGGAATCTCCCGTTTTCATCTCCAACATCAAGGTTCATCTTACTACTTCTCTTGTGGATCATTTTGTGAAATTAGGTTTTCTGATTGCATTTATATAATTTTTGTGAAATTGGATGTTACATTTTGAGTTTGGAGTTGGAACCAAACAAAAGAAAACATATAGTTTTGTTTTAGTGTTAAACTTGTTTGGTTTCTGTCGATTGCTTCAGATTCTGATTCGGATCACTGTTCATGTTGTGGTTTTAAGTGGAGCTTATACGATTCTTCTAGTAGTGTAGTGCTTAGTGGTAGGGAAGGGTTCTGTAATTTGGTGAAGATGCTTCCTGGTGGACAATAACATTGGACTTGTGTTTGCCACTTTTGTTTCTTAATCATATCGCAAGGCTTAAATAACTATCATTTCTTTGCTTACGTTAACAAACTTTGGCCCAGAAGATTCATATTCTTCACGTTACTATACTCTGCGTCTGTCTGTATTTGTATCCGTTCAGATTGTTCTCTCGAATAAACCCCTTTTTTTATATATATATCGTGTCTGCTACATAGTTTTTATATATATCCTCTTTCTCTTCATCTTTTGTTTACCTTCTCATTGTCCTGTGTTTAATGCTGCTCTTGTCTTTTCCGTTCTTTGTTCATTGTTTTCTCGGTTAGCTGAGAAGAGGTATTGAATGATTGTGTTGGTGAGAAAAAAACTTTCTATCATGGTATCTCGTTTCATGAGCGTTTAGGTTAAGTTGTGTTTAAACCTAAAAGTGGCGAATAGTTGGTTTATGTTTCCACTTATAAAATTTCTATATGTGAACTTTCTTTAACTTTCAGCCAGAACCTTCCCCTACTACTGGTTCTTTATTCAAGCCACGGCCAGTGCACGTTAGCTCAAGCTCTTATACAGGAAGGCCATTCCATCAGGACAACACCTTCACTGAGCAAAAGTCCAGTGAATTTGAGTTCAGACCTCCTGCATCCACTATGGTATTGTCCAAAGAAGTGAATTTTGTTTTGCTTAGAATATTATGTATTGTTCCATAGAGTAGTAAACATCTGAACTCCTAACACTGGCTACAATTTATATCACAAGAAACCTTATATCCACAAGCTTTAGAGTTCTTAAGTACCTTGTACACTGCTCTGTGGTGGCCTTGTCTAAATATCTTTATTGATTTCAAGGTTTATGCAGAGCTAGACAAGCATAGAAGTGAGCCAGCGGTCCATTTTCAAGTCCAGGGCCCTGGATCCTTACATTCACCTTCTTCGATCAGTGAGGCTGCAGCTACCTCAAGTGATCTAAGCCGGCTAACTCCTCCTCGTCAGACTACACCACCAAGCTCAGATATTCCTGCCGGATCTGAGCAAGATGAATCAGTCCAGACATCACAAAATGACCCGAGGGGAAGCACGCCATCAGTTTTAGCTGATGATGGTTACAACTGGAGAAAGTATGGCCAAAAGCATGTCAAAGGGAGTGAATTCCCCCGGAGCTATTATAAGTGTACACATCCTAATTGTGAGGTGAAAAAATTATTTGAAAGGTCTCATGATGGCCAGATTACAGATATTATTTACAAGGGTACACATGACCATCCTAAACCTCAACCTGGTCGACGAAACTCTGGTGGTCTTGGTATACCAGCACAAGAAGAAAGAGTAGGTAAGTATCCTCCAATGACATGCCGAGATGGTAACCATATTCAGAACTTGAGGCAAGATTGCACTTACTGCCCTTGATAATATTTATAACTTCATCTGTTCCTTCTTCTCTTTAATTCTTAATACAGAGAAGAGCGTCTACAACTTGTCTCAAGCCATTGAGCAAGCTGGTAACCCTGAAGTGCCTCTTACAACTGACGATGGTGGAGAAGTTGCAGTGTCAAATAGGAGTAAAGATGATCAAGATGAAGATGACCCATATACAAAACGGAGGTATTAGAATATAAGGATTCAGGTGATTGCTTTGAAGCAGTGATTTGAAATGATCAGAACTTTTTTCTAACTTTATGCAGGAGGTTGGATGGGACCTTGGAAATAACTCCACTTGTGAAGCCTATCCGGGAGCCTCGGGTTGTTGTTCAAACTCTGAGTGAGGTTGACATACTTGATGATGGTTATAGGTGGCGTAAGTATGGGCAGAAAGTCGTAAGAGGAAACCCAAATCCCAGGTTAGTACAACTACACAACTCTTTTTGCTCAAGTGAACATACACAAGCAAAACTTTCAGTTCAAGATGATAGCTAGAACAGTTTAGTCTTTGTCTTCAAGGGCTAGTTGTTTGGTTTGTGCATTTAGTGTTGATTTCCTTGGGGATTTGGTTGGGAATATGGGAGATATTATGTTTCGTGATGTTCCTTCGGCTTTTCTTTTGTAGGAGCTATTACAAGTGCACAGCTCCTGGATGCCCAGTGAGAAAACACGTGGAGAGGGCATCACATGATCCAAAGGCTGTAATAACAACATACGAAGGAAAACACAATCACGATGTCCCCACCTCAAAGTCTAGCAATAGTCAGCATCGGTTCAGACCAGATGAAACAGACACCATCAGCCTCAATCTTGGTGTTGGAATCTCTTCTGATGGACCTAGCCACACTTCCAACGAGCGTCAGCATCAGAATCAACAACTCATCAACCAAACTCACCCAAATGGAGTTGGTTTCAGGTTTGTTCATGCTACTCCCATTCCATCCTACTATGCTAGCTTAAACAACGGGTTGAATCAGTATGCCCTGAGAGAAACCCAAAACGAGACTCAAAACGGTGACATCTCGTCCTTGAACCATTCATCTTACCCGTATCCGCATAACATAGGGAGAATACAGTCTGGTCCTTAGAAGACAAAGGAAGGGACAGTAATGGATTCTTCTTAGGTTAGGACTGGAATGAGACCTTGTTCTATATGATTCATCTCCCTTTCTACTGGAGAGAACTGATCTTGATTTGAAAATATTATAACCACCATATATATTTGTATGTGTCACCTGTTTTGAGTTCCAAAAATGTGTTGTAAAAATACACAAGATGTTAAATGCCTTTTTTTGTTAAACAAGAAATATCAATATTTTATTACAATGTGTTTCTTCTTCTCCTCAATTCGATAAGTTCCATTGAAAAAGCTCAGGTGCAAGACAAATACATGATCCAAGCTTCATGAAATATGATATTCCAGATTGAATAATGTCATATACGAAACTCGTTCCTATGTATGAATAACAGTGAAACTGTAAAGTAGAATAGAATATGATATTATTGTGTTGTGTTTGATATGAGAATACAAAACGCATATATATAGTGGTAACATTAACATAATGTTAATACCATATAATGCTAATTTTCCTAAACACATAATGTAAATATGCTAAGATTATCTTGTGCTAATTTTCCTAAACACATAATGTAAATATGCTAAGATTATCTTGAGATTAACTTGTTCTTCAAGTCTTTCCTTTTAGTCTTTAGAGTCTTCATGGGTTTCACAGGCTTCACAATATTGGTCCGTAAGATACACATCTTACGGCCCAACATATCTCTAATACTCCCCCGCACGACAAACATGGGATGCAAAACGCATAATCTGCAATCACAAAGCAGACCATGTATGTCGTGGACAATACGTCGAGGATAGACAATCAAGTCAGCAGATTCCTCCGGGTAAAAAAAACTTCAACATTGAGGAGGGATGAAAAACTTCAGCTCGTTTTTGGTCTTGACAATGGGAATACATCCCGTGGGCGCAACTACAGCTCCACAAACAATCGTCCTTAACTTGGATAATCCATAACTTTGACTAAAAAAAAATTGACCTAAAAACACGAACGTTCTACTAGAACTCCCCTGTAATGGTTAAACTATAACCAAAATAATCCAAACTATGGAAATCAATACATAAATTGTGAGAAACTCTAAACTATAGAATTTATCTCAAAACTAAACAACCGTGAAAACTCAACCTCTTGAACTAAAGACTTTTTTTTTTCAAACATCTCTCAATAACCCGTAGACCAAACCATAAGAAAAAAAAATCAAAGTAATATAAAACTTAAAACCAAAAATTTAAGGTAGAAATCAAACCCAATAACAAATTAGAAAACTAAAAGAAAGCAATCGATTGACTTCATGACCGGTTTACGTCGAGGTTGACAACTCCACATCGTCTTCATCATCGTTAGAACCCTTTCCCTCTTCTCCAATTATTATAGCCACCATGACGATCACGAGATCAAGAACACCTTATTTTTTTTTATTTTTTTTTTCTATGCGGAAGTTTTTAAATTTGATCCTTTAGCTTGCCAAGTGGCCCACAAGCTACTATAAACACCTATGGTGAAAAAAAACATTAGTAAGGAAATCGAAGCCCAAAAATGCAAAATTATCCTAAGGGTTTTATTAAGTATTCATTAATGCTGCATTAGAAGTTTGAGTTTCGGAATCTTGTTAAAAGACTTGCAATAAATTTTTACTATAGTACAAAAAGTACCATTTATCGATTTTTCATAAAGTAGTTAAACACAATCTAATTATCCATGAATTTTTGTAAAATAGTTACAAAATCATTTGTGATAATATAATCATCTATCATTAAAATTAAATAATACGAATAAAGGAAACAATATAATATATTTGTGTTTAGTTTAGATAATATAGATAGATATCCTATATCAATGAAAAATCTTCCATATTTCCATATATATATATTATCTTAGATCATAAATTAAAAGTAATTTCAATATATCGAAGTAATTAAGTTCAGTTAAGTTTATTACTTATAAGTGAAATTTTATCAATTATTATTAAAAAATTTTACTTTGCCTAAGTGATCCACATGCTAGTATAAACATCCATAGTAAAAAAAACATTAGTAAGGAAACAATATAGATTTTGAAACCCAAAAAATATAAAATTATGTTAAGAATTTTATAAAGTATTCATTAATGCGAAGTTTGAGTTTCAGAATCATGTTAAAAAACTTGCAATAATTTTTTACTATGGTACAAAACATACCACTTATCGTATTTTTATAAGGTAGTTAAAAATAATCTGGTAATATCTGAATTTTCGTAAAATAAATATAAAATTGTTTGTAATAATAAAATTATCGATCATTAAAAATGAAAACAATATGAATTAAAGAAACAATACAATATGTTTGTTTTTGGTTTAGAAACTTTTTATTTTTATATAGATAGATATCCTATAGATAGATAGATATCTTTTATATTTCCATATATATAGTTTGGTCAGCATTTCCATATATATATATATATATATATTATATCTTAGATCATAAATTAAAAGTAATTTCAATTTATCGAAGTAGTTAAATTCAGTTAAGTTTATTACTTAGAAGTAAAATTTTATTAATTGTTATTAATTTTTGGTTACCTTGCCAAATGATCCACATGCTAGTGAAAAAATTTATAGTGAAAAGAAAACCATTAGCAAGGAAACAATATAGATTTTGAAGCCCCAAAAATACAAAATTATGTTAAGAATTTTGTTAAGTATTCATTAATGTTGCATAAGAAGTTTGAGTTTCAGAATCATATTATAGGACTTGCAATTAATTTTTACTATAGCACAAAAGTACCATTTATCGTATTTTCATAAAATAGTTAAAGATAATCTGGTTATGTATGAATTTTGTAAATAAATATAAAATTGTTTGTAATAATATATTTATCTACAGTTAAAAACAAAACAATGTGAATTAAAGAAATAATAAATATGTTTTTTTTTGTTTAGAATTTTTTTATTTTTATAGATAGGTATCCTACATTAATATTGAAAAATCTTCCATATTTCCATATATATATTTTTGGTCAGCATTTCCATATATATTATACATCTTGGATCATAAATTTAAAGTAATTTTAATTTATCAAAGTAGATAAATTCAGTTAAGTTTATTACTTAGAATTGAAATCTTATTAATTATTATTATTTTTTGGTAATTTATTCTATCTTTTTAAAAAATATATTAACCACAAATTTAAAAGTAAAAATACCTATAATTTTGTATAAGTTAAAAACTTCTCTAAATAACATTAATAAAAGTTTATTATATATGATATATATATATATATTCTAAAGTAGCAAATGTTTATCTATTTTATGTGTGATTTGAGTATGATTGGTGAATGTAATAAAACAAAGCAAAATCATTATTTCATAACATAACTAGAAATGAAAAACAGATATTATTTATCAAAATGATTTTTAAGATTAACTTAAAATTAGTTAATTTCTAATCACTAGTGAAAATTTTATTATTTTTAAGCTTTACCACTTAAGTTTTTTTTTTAAATTAACACTATATTATTTAATCTTGTTATCATATCAACTTAATTTTCATATTAAAATTTATTCTAAGCAATTTTTTAGTCGTACCAATTTAATATCTATGTTAAAAACAAGTATTTAAGACGATATTACATTGATTACTAATGATTTTTAAACACTATTATATAGCAAATATATTTATTAAACGGTCAATTAGCCAAAAAACTATACCAAAAGTATAATGAAATTTTCTGTTTTTATTGAAGTTTTAAAATGAATTTACGCCTAAAAATCTTTTAGTAAAAGCTTATTCTGAATATTTTCTGATTTAAATCTTTAATTAATAGTTTCATAAAATATCCGTAATTAATAATTTAGAGAAAAAAATGCACAAAAAATAAAAGATAATTTATTAGTTGAAGATATAAGGTTAAACACGTGTCGCGGAATCGGAAGACAGGTAGTGTTCTACCGTCATCGATCCGAGAGAAACATAAAAAATAAAATCTGGACCATTGATAAAGTCTCTTCAAGCATTGGAATGAACCGTGATGCTTACCCCCAACATCTGACGTGGCATTTAACTGTATTTAAAAACTGGTTTTGTGTCCGAATACTTTCACTTCTCTCTCTTCTCAAAACGCTATCAAAGAAAAAGCGATTTGTTTTGTTTGGTGAGGAAGGAAAAAAAAAAAACTCAGTGCTGAGTCTTGCGACAGTGAGGTGAGATTCCAAAGTCTTGTCCTTTTAGAACCCTGTGGATATTGTTATGATCTTTGTCAACTGTATGTCTCTTGCTTTGTTTGAAGTCTCATGCTCTTTTGGTTGGGTGTTGTTCAAGCTGGGATGAGAAGTTAGGGTTTCTCATGTGCTTCTTTAGATCTGCAAGTTTCGATTTTTATGAGATTTTGTTGTCTTTTTCGTGATTGTTGCTGTGAATTTACATGATAAATGCACGAATTTCCAGAGATTCAAGTGAAAAGACATGTGTTTGTGTGTTTCTCTGGATTCGTGTGATGTAAAAGCTGAGGAGATTTGTGTGAGATATAGCGTTGGTTTATTGGTTTAATTTATCCATCTTGATCTTTGTTAGGATAAAGGATGAAACTTTGAGATTTCAGATTTGATTTCTTTAATGCTTTCCTTGAATTTGAAACTGTTTAATCTGGAGATCTCCACTCAAATTTTCCATTTTGATCTTCTTGTGGAGATCTATGAGAGATTATTATGGAACACGCATGGTGATCTAAATTGAATTTCCCTTAAGGTTTCTTGTTGGCTATATTGTTGACCTATTTTCCCCAAGTTCAGTTTTATTTTTGCACACATGTTTTGTATGAGATTGAATTGCTCTTTTTGCTAGTCTTTGGGTGTGGCTTTAGTTCAGGAGATGTTGAATTTGCTTAGAAGGAACATGGATTCCTGCTGTGGCAGCAATTTTGATTATTTTTACTGATTTCTCATGCAGCTCTTGGTAGACAACAAGAAGTGCTAGAATCTACTGAACTGTTTTAACAATGGGGGAAGAAGATTCAAAGGCAACTGTTGAGCCAACAGCCACAGAGTCTGCTTCTCTTGAAAAGCCTTCGGAGGCTATGGCAGGAAACAAGGAGGAGAATGCTGGAGGTAAGGAAACACAAGAACTTAATAAGGATGAAGAGAAGGCTGTACCCGAGAAAATGGAGATAGATGCTGAGACTGAAAAAATTGAAGAAGATGTGACGGTCACTAAAGATGAGGGACAAGCAGAGGCTACTGACATGGATGAAGACGCAGATGGAAAGAAAGAGCAAACTGATGATGGTGTCTCTGGAGGTGGTACAGTTGAAGATACTGTAATGAAGGAAAAAGTGGAATCTAAAGACAGTGACGATGCCAAAGATGATGAAAAGCAAGAGACTAAAGAGGCAAATATTACTGAAGCAGACCACAAGAAAGCTGAGAACGAATCAGGGGAGGACGTGGAAGATGACGGTGAAAAAGCAAATGGAACACAACAGGAGGAGGAGAAGCTGGTAGACGGAGATAAAGGGACAGAAAAGACTGAAAATGTGGAGACTGTGGATGAAGATAAAAAGGTGCAGACTGTGGAGGAAGATGTGGATGAAAAGGAAAAGGAGGGTAATGCAAAGGAGCAGAATAAGGAGGGCTTGGTTGAAGAAGGAAAAGAAGTGGAAGACATGGAAGAAGATAAAACAGAGAAAGCTGAAGCTGCAAATGCTAAGGTGGAAGATGAAGAAGAAGGGAGTAAGGATGAGGATGGCGATGAAAAAGTGGAGAGCAAACATGACAAGGAAGATGAAAAAGCTGAGAGTGGTGATGATAAGGAAGATGAGAAAGAAGAGAGCAAGGGTTCTAAAAAGCGTGGTAAGGGAAAGAGTTCTGGGGAAAAGGTTCGCGGGAAGACAAAAAATGAGGGAGAAAAAAAGGATGCAGAACCAAAGACTCCTTTCTCTGACCGCCCTGTGCGTGAGCGGAAATCTGTTGAGAGGCTTGTCGCAGTGATTGAGAGAGACTCTTCGAAAGAATTCCATATTGAAAAGGTTTGCCAATACTTTCCTTAGTTGAATAGAACTTTCCTTGCTAGATCTGTTCATAATTATCTTTTGAATATTACAGGGGCAAGGTGCATATCTCAGAGATATTCCCAACGGTATGTTCCTGCAAAACCAAAATTATAAATCACGAGAAACGTTAATATTCCTTTATTGGTTCCGTTCTGTTCATATGAAATGTAGTTTAAAATGACATAGATAACTTGAATGTTTCTCTGTAGTTGCATACAAGGTAACAAGGAAAAAGTCGGAGGAAACTTTGAAGTTGCTGCACACAATTCTATTTGCAAGGAGAGGGAAGGTGAGTGTCTTATTCTGCCACTCTAATAGTTAAAGTTCTAAAATTTCAACAGTCAAAAGCATACTCTTGTGGGTTTTTACTAGTGGTGCTGCACACTTATGTTAGTCTCATGTCTGCTAATCATGTTTATATATAACTCATTAAGATTCTTAATGTTTTAACAGGCTGCTCAGATCAAGACAAACATATTGGGCTTCTCAGGCTTTGTTTGGCATGGAAATGAGGTGTGCTACATCACAGATGAAGGTTATTTTATGCATACCTTTGATTTGTATATAATAATGTTTTTTGTATTTGCAGGAAAAGGCAAGAGAGAAAATAAAAGAAAAGCTTGACAAATGTAACAAAGAAAAACTGTGGGAGTTTTGCGATGTGTTTGACATACATGTTTCCAAGGCTACAACAAAGAAGGTCAGTATGGATATTGATTTCTAAGCTGTTGTTCTTGGGTTTCATTATTTCCTGCGTGAATAGATATGCATCATGTGAAGGTCTAAAGATATCTTTCTCTTGTTGAGCCATTTCCGGTTTTAGTCGACTTAATGATAATTCATTTCCTTATTTAATCAAATAACTATAACTTATTATGGCATATTTCTCAACACAGGAAGATATTATTACAAAACTGATTGAGTTTTTGGAGAAACCTCATGTGAAAAGCGACATTGCTGCTAATGAGAAAGATAAGGTATTTTGGTGTTAAATACGTTGTTTATATGGAGTTTCTTTGTACATGTTTCAGTCTCTTAAAAATTTACTGTTGAAACAGCCAAGCACTGGAGCAAAGCGCAAGAGAACTCCCAAGCAAAGCTCGCCTGCAGCTGGGAGTTCATCCTCCAAACGATCAGCGAAGGTATCAATGCATAGCTTAGAGTCTCGATATGCTTATCTGCAACTGTCTATCACTGGTCCATATAGATCTGATTATATTATTTCCAATGCAGAGAAAACGAAAGTCTGAAGAAGGAACAAAGGCTGTCAAAAAGATTTCATCTGATTCTGAAGATGAGTCTGAAGAGGAGAAAAAGGAAGAAGAAGAAAAACAAGAGAAGGAGAAGAATGCAGAAAAGGAAGAAGAGAACAAAGAGGAGGACAATGATAATGGTATTCCTGATAAATCTGAGGATGAGGCACCTCAGCCTTCTGAAAGCGAGGAGAAAGATGAATCTGAAGAGCATTCTGAGGAAGAAACGCCAAAGAAGAAGCGTGGTTCGAAAGTGTCAGCTGGGAAGAAAGAACCAGCAGGGAGGGCTAGAAACAAGAAAGCGGTAGTTGCTGCAAAGTCCAGTCCACCTGAGAAAGTTACACAGAAGAGATCATCAGCAAAACGAAAGAAGACAGATGATGACAGTGATACAAGTCCAAAGGTGTCTTCTAAGAGAAAGAAGTCTGAAAAAGTTACCAAGGCCTCGGCCCCTTCAAAGTCTGCTTCAAAAGAGAAGCCAGGTTTGGAAATTATCATGTTTTTTATATTCCACTAAGATAATCGGTTAGGTAGAATACATCATGTGTGTGTGAGTGTAGGGTTTATCAGATGCATTGGAGAATCTTTTTCTTTGATGACTCCAGCTAACCTATATTGCAGCCACTTATGTTTTCTGACACCATTTTTATCTGTGTTTCTGCCTATGCTAGAAGTAAAAAGTGCTGGAAAAGGGAAAGAGAAAACCAAAGGGCCAAGCGATAAAGTGCTGAAAAAAGCAATCATTGAGATTTTAAAAAGGGTGGATTTTAATAAGGTGAGTTAATTTCTCAACCTATATACCTTTTATATCTAGATAACCTTCTTTGATCATTGTTGGTCTTCTGCAGGCTACGTTCACGGACATCCTCATGGAACTTGGTATGAACAGATTGGTCTCATTAATTTTTTTCTTTATTGATTTCTGGTTAGATTTTGTTTTTATGTATGTAAAAATATATTGTTTCACCAATATCGCAGGTAAGGAGTTCAATGATGATCTCACCCCAAGAAAGTCATTTATAAAGCGGATGATCCAAAGTGAGCTCACCAAATTTGCAGAAGATGTTGGTGAACAAGAGGAGGAGAAGAACGAAGATAATGTGGAGAAGGAGAAAGCAGGAGGGTCTGCTGGTGCTGAGGAGGTGAAGAAAGGAGATGATGCAGAGAAGGAGAAAGCAGGAGGGTCTGCTGGTGCTGAGGAGGTGAAGAAAGAAGATGATGCAGAGAAGGAGAAAGCAGGAGTGTCTGCTGGTGCTGAGGAGGTGAAGAAAGGAGATGATTCAGAGAAGGAGAAAGCAGGAGTGTCTGCTGGTGCTGAGGAGGTGAAGAAAGGAGATGATGAAGAGAAGGAAAAAGCAGGAGGGTCTGCTGGTGCTGAGGAGGTTAAGAAAGGAGATGATGCAGAGAAGGAGAAAGCAGGAGGGTCTGCTGGTGCTGAGGAGGTGAAAGCCTAAACTCCTTTGCTGATCACATGGCACATACCGAGACTCTCTCTCTTTCTCTCTCTCTCTCTCTCTCTCTCTCTCTCTCTCTCTCTCTCTCTCTCTAGCCTACCATTTAATCACAGGCACTGTTGCCTGATGTCTAGTAGTCAGTCATCTGGCAAATGTATAAGTTAAAACTGTGGATGTCATATTTTGTTGTTGTTTTGTTTGGGGTCTGGATTGCGCAAACCAGCTTTACTTTTGGTAGAGACAAGAAGTGGTGTAGCTGCTGCATAGCCAAAGGATAGGGTTGCTTGTATGTCTATATACCATTTAGCATAAAAGCCTCCTTGGATTGTCGTTTGATTTGTGAGGCTCCCTTTTCAGACATTGTCCAGTTTTCTTTAGTTTTTTTCTTCTGGTACAGAGGAGCTCAATAGAAATAAATGAGTAATATGATTACTTTGATTCCCCTTTTTTTCATGTTTGGTTTGTGAATATTAAGATATGCATAAAGGATTGAAACTGCCGCTGTTACAGTTAAGAGTACTTAACCAGATTTATGTACAATACAAACCAATGGTTAAACATGAACTAGTAACACATGTTCTGGCTTAAACCCATTCTGGCTGCTGTGCTATTACTACAAAACTACATAACAAATAGATTAACAAGAACATCTAAAAAGAAATGCAAGATCACGAAAGACCACAACGTGTTTCCTTTCGTCTTTACAGTAATCAACATAAGAAGGCAAAACTGCTTGAAGTAACTTAAACTAAGCTATTGACTGCGAGAGAACTAACTACGTGTCATTGGAGCTCCCTTTGGTTAAACTTCATGTCGTCGACATCTCAAGACATAAACATGTGTCCGAAAGTTCATGAAGTTAACCGAACACTTTACCGGCTTGACTGCAAAAAAAGGAATCTCGGTTAAGGACATAACCGGAGTTAAAAGTATACTTTGGACCTCTAAGTAAGAGAATCACTGAAACATTCACTTCTTCTTCTCTCTCCTCTCCACAGTTTTCAGTTTCGATCTATCAAAAGTTTCAAACTTTAAATGGGAAGTGGAAGAGATAGAGACGACCCTTTATCCTTCACTAGCAACCCATCATCTGCGTCGTCTCCGGTCACTGTATCTGATTACCTAGACAACAACTTCCTCGGCGAACCCACTTCTCGCTCCGGGAGTTTTCAAAGCGAGAGCTTGCTCGGTGGAGAGAGCAGTAACGACGCTGATTTCGGATTCGCTCGTCCTGATTTTCGATCGGAGCAACTCGCTGGAACCGTTCAGTTTTACGAGAGGCATGTTTTCCTGTGCTACAAAAAGCCATCCGTTTGGCCGGCCAGGATCGAGGCGGCTGAGTTTGATCGGTTGCCTAGGCTGCTCTCCGCCGCTGTATCGGCTAGGAAAAGCAGCATGAAGAAGGTGAGTTTGTTTCTAGTCTTATCTTTATGTGATGGATTCAGCTTGTTTGATGTTAACTTGAATCTCGATTCCACGACTGTTGCTCGATTCTTATGGACTTAGGTCTGGTTTGAGATTTGTATGGTAAAAAAAGACACTTGCTTTATGTTGTTTTGGCTTTTAGTTAATGTATCTGTATAAGATCTTAATGGATCATCAAAACCATTCTTATCATGGGACTGTTGGGGTTTTGGTTTGGGTCAAATAAGGTAAGACGTCTAATTTTGGGAAGAATCTATGGTGTAACAACATAAAAGAACCCATATGGTATCACAGAACATACACAAGTCCGCTTTTGAGCTTATGTGCAGTAGTTTGACTCTTTTTTCATGTGCTTAAGTCAGTGGAGAATTTAAGTGGGAATGGTCTCTCTGTTGTATGTTAATGGATTGCTTTGTCAGTTAGTCTTAGGATAAGGCCTTAGGGTGTGGCTTCTTATAATCATTGCATCAGTCATGAATGTCAATTTTTTAACCTTTGCATCTCATGTTTTTCTTTCTGCCATCTGTAGACCCGACTGACAATATGTGAGGGCCATGATGGAACAGAGACATCCAATGGGGATGTACTTATCTTTCCTGATATGATCAGATACAGGTAAGTGTCGATGTATTGCTTATAGTTTCCGTTACTATTTAACAGTCGAAACTTATTTATTGACAGTTTTGTTTCTATAAAAATTGCAGAAGGTTGACTCATTTTGATGTGGACACATTTGTGGAAGAGGTGCTTGTGAAGGATGGTGAATGGCTTCCTGGAAATCCTGAATTGCTAAAAGGCTCATATGTCTTTGTATGTTCCCATGGATCCCGAGACCGACGATGTGGGGTTTGTGGGCCACCGTTGGTTAGTAGATTCAGAGAAGAACTTGAGTTTTATGGTCTTCAAGGTAAAGTGTCTGTTAGCCCATGTTCTCACATAGGTGGTCACAAATACGCTGGGAATGTTATCATCTATCAATCAAAGGTCCACAGGAAAGTCACAGGACACTGGTAAGGGAACTACAGAAATTAAGCTACATTCATAGTTTTATTGCAAGTTTGGATACAGAGATCAAGAATGTATTTGAAAAAAGAGTTGGTGTCATGAAAGGTTGTGATCTAATAATTGGTTCTTCAAAACTAAAATGGAATTAGAATATCAGAAGTCTCTACAATGTCTGAACTAATCATATCATATTTTTGACTTGATGGTTGATATCTCTTGTGTCAAGGTATGGGTATGTGCAACCAGATGATGTACATGTTCTCTTGGAGAAGCATATCATCAAAGGTGAGATTGTAGACCGGCTATGGAGGTAAGTTCAAAGTTTCTGGGTCTCACAGTTTCGGATCGCTTGGTAAATAGTAAAAACATTGTTAGTTTTTGATTTCTAGGGGTGAAATGGGTCTATCAGAAGAAGACCAGCAGAAAACTCAAGAAAGACGGTTACAGGTAAATGGTGCTGGCCATACAGTTAAGAGCAATGGGAAAGTCACTCAGGAACCATCAGCTCACAGTGCCGATGTTTTCTGCTGCCAGTCAGGAGCTGCAGAACCTAATGGTTGTTGCCAACAAAATGGGAACAGCTCCTCGTGTTGTCAAGACGCAACTATGATGTTGTCTCTGGAAACCTCGGAAGATAATCAACTTGAAAATGAGAACAACACTGAGAAGCTTACACCGGGAAGAAAAACTGCGGAGAAGACTTTCTTCAGAATAAATAGTGTCAAAGGATCTTCAACACGTAAGGTTTGCGCAATACCAACATGGTTAGAGAGCTGGGAGCGAGAAGATACCTATGCCGCTCTTGCTGTTGTTTGCGCTGCTGCTTCTGTGGTTGTTGCCTATACTTGCTACAAACGGTTATAATGAAGAGCCTAAGATGATTGTGTATCGTGTTTTGTTTCAGCTTTAAACTACATGCCCCCTTCGTTTCAAGAGGAGGGTGATGTTAGTACTGTTTGGTAATATGTACCCACTTTAACTCTGTTCTACTGCTTTGCAAGAGATTGATCTAAATGGCGACTCCTGAGTGATGAAAACATTCAGAATTTTCCAAGAATAGCACTGACAAAGAACTAAAAACTCTTGAAGTATTAAACAGAGTTTCACATTGTTGATAACGGTTTGATAATCAATTTGATAATCTAATGGCAGTTTTCTTGCTGAAAAATCTCAAAAGAAATCAAAATCCAGATAACTACTCTGATTAGACTTGACACTGGTAGATGTGGTTGCTACAGGAGTAGCAGGAGCACTCTCAAATTCAACCGGCTTTGGTATCTCTGGAGGGCTTGCGCATCTAACCAATGCCCAATTCACTCCTTCAAAGAAAGGATGTTGCTTTATCTCGGTTGCACCACGCTTGTACGCTAATCTATGCTGAGGCTCCTTCACAAGCAGACTCCTAATCAAATCTCTAGCAGCAAAGCTGACAACTGGAGATTCAGGGAAACGCAAAGGCTGACCCACAACGTTAAAGAGTGTTGCTCTGTTTCCAGACCCTTTAAACGGGGTTTTACCAAACAATAGCTCATACAGAAAGATCCCAAAAGTCCACCAATCAACCGCACTCCCATGCCCTTCACCTTTGATGATCTCAGGTGCTAAGTATTCATGTGTGCCAACAAATGACATTGAGCGGGCGCTGGTAGGCTCAGCGATGAGTTCAGGCAATGGAGTGACCTGGTTTCCAGTTTCGGTTTTCATTTTCTTGTCCTTCTTGTCTTTCTTGGATTTACTTGAGAAAAACCGTGGAGAAAAGCATGTCGTTGGAGCAGACATGCAAGATGGTTGTTGGATGCAAGCAGGTTGTGCACAGTTACCAGAGTTCCTTTGCAAGGTATCAGACATGAGAGTAGTTGATCTGACCACTGTGGGGCTAACAGTACACCTTAAGGATAGGTCGAAGTCAGTAAGCATCACATGTCCATCATCTCTAACAAGAACATTCTCTGGCTTAAGATCGCGGTAGATGATCCCAAGCATGTGAAGATATTCCATTGCAAGTAGTACCTCCGCTACATAAAACCTGGAAAAGATAATCAAAGGCCAATGTGATTCAACACAAAAAGTGGTATCCAAGATTCAAAAGTATTATCTTACTTTGCTGCTTGTTCCAAGAATCGCTTCCCGGGCTGTCTTTGTCGAAGGGTATGCAAGTCACCCCCAGGACAGAACTCCATAACCAAACATGAAAACTTCTCAGTCTCGAAATGACTATACAAAGTTGGGAGAAAAGGATGGTCAAGACACTGCAATATCTCCCTCTCGGTCTGAACTCTAAGAAGCTTTTTACGGCTAGCCAAAGCTCCTTTGTCCATAACCTTCATTGCAAAATAACACCTTGTTCCGTGCAACTCAGCGAGATACACAGTTCCGATATCTCCACCACCTAACCTCTTCAAGAGCCTAAAATGGTTCAAACCCAAAACACCATGTTTGGCTCGAACAACTTGTATTGCTTCCCATCTCACGTCATTCGCCTTGTGAGGCTTGTTGCTACTCAAACCGCTACATGTGCTCTCGTCACTGATATCACTGCTTGTGCTTGGTCTATATATGTTAAGCTTTCCGGTATCGGCAAGATCAGACTGTTCATTAAGTTTAACTTCTCCACTGGATTTACTGCCACCGCTTTGAGCAAAAGACAGAGTTGAAGATACTTGATCTGCCAAAGTGCTGACTGAGATACTTTGACTGGAATTGGAAACTGATCCTTCCGAGGTTTTCTCCTCTGTCTTTTCCTTATTACATCCTGAAAGAACTCCAGGACCAAACTGTGAGGCCATGAACAGATAACTTTCTACTTAGCACCCAACACTCAAAGAACTGCTACTTGACTCCAGTTATAACTGTTGTCACCGATCCACTCGGATAGTGACCTGAGCTCTGCATTTAACAAAACATAGCGTCTGTTACTTTGCCTCAAAATGAAAACAGTTATAAAATTGAATCTCATAGCTTATTAGAACAATCATTAAAGCATTTTTTAATTTAGATAACATAAATTAGGGCGGGCTAGTTTATAAAACTATAATCATTGGATGAACAACAATCAAGGATCCAAATCACGGCTACTGATCTGAGCTCTCATTTATGTCTACTCGTAATAAAGAAACATACTTTATACCACACAGCTGAGTAGATAAGCTCATAAACGCTATAAAGCTGCTATTTTTAATAACAGAAGACAAAACTCATAGCTGAAGCCACGGCTCAATACGAAATTAACACTGATTGAGAGTAAATAAAATGATAATTTGAAGATAGAAAAGAGGTCAAAAGAAAGAAGCTTTAGCTCTACTGAGTTATGGATCTCGAGCTTAAACAGATCTCAAGAAAGTGAGAACAGTCAAGCAAAGCTCTTTTGGATCTGGACAGAAACAAAAGAAAAACAAAGAAGAAATACCCACAAAAATCATTACCTAGAAAAGAGCAGGAAGATCTTGATACAATTTGTTCTCAGGAATTGAGAAGAAAAAGAAAGGAAGAAGAGGACTTTTTAATGATGTATTGCTAAAGAAAGATAGAAGAGAATGAGGAACTCATCACCTTCCTTCCATGGCAATGGAAAGAGAATAAGAAAAGAGAGTGAGTGAAAAGAGAAGAGAGAGTTGGGTCTACCATGAAAAGAGAAGAGAGAGAGAGGGTGGGTCAAAGCAAAAGTTCTCTACTTTTTTTTTAGGGCTTTTCAATTTCCTTTTTTTCTTTACTTTCCATGTTTGTATATTTCCCAAAACTCGAAGTTATACACCACAAATGTTTCAACTTTCAAGAATCACGCATATGCCCTGTAATTTCATCATCAAATTTATTAAATAAATACTCCATATGTTTTAAAATAATACATGTTTTAGATTTTTTACACTTTTTAATAAAAGATATTAATATTTAACTAATAATACATAATTTTTTGTAATTTTATATTTCATATGTTTCTAAACCAATAAGACTTCAAAAAATATAATTAATATTTTTAAAAATCACAATTTTTTATTATTAATTAACAAAAAAATGCTTTAAAAATATAAAAAATACATTATTTTAAAAAAAAAATTAGAATATATATTTTTTGTAACAGATGGAGTATTTATTACTCCCCCTGTTTCTAAATAATCTATGTTTTGATTTTTCACACATATTAAGAAAAAATTAATATTTAACAATCAATGCACTAATTTTTTTAAATATAACATTTTTTTATAAAATTTAACCAATAGTAATTCAATAAATCAAAAATTGTCAATTAATATTTTTTGGAAGTTTAAAATTCATTAATTAAAAGACATAGAAAAATGAAAATATTGATCTTTTAGAAATAAGGAAAAAGTGTTAGAATATACATTATTTAGAAACATATGGAGTAGTTGACAAAAAATGCTTTAAAAATATAAAAAATACATTATTTTAAAATATTTTTTGTAGAATATGTATTTTTTTGTAACAGAGGGAGTATTATACTATGAAAAAATATAGTTTCTAAATTAGTTTATGAAAATGAAGTTTCTAACACTTATGAAAATGATGAAATATTATATGCAAAATGATGTATAAAATTAACGTTTTATGAAGAATGTATCCATGCAAAGGATCTCTTTTCAAGATTCTTTTTAGGATTTTGGAATATCCCTATGTAAAGTGCATACAATAGTTATAAGATGATACTTTTCTCAGTGTATGCAGCATCTTCTGTATTTGTGTACTTGACACATCAAGGATAGTATATCTGCTAAAAAATCTAAAAGATAGCAACAAGAAGATTAGTTAAGAGAATTAAATTTTAAAGGTCCCCGAAGAGAATCCGACAAAAGGTGGATCAAGACCTGAATGGATTGTCATGTTTCAATCACTTTAGAAAACCTTCACATCTACCCCTAACGATCAACAGCTCACTCCCGATTCCCTCTGATTCAAACTTTATGTAGTGTAATAGACCCCATCGACCAAACTTTATATATGTAATAGAAGAGTTGATACGATCAGAAAAATCTATAGTCTGTGATAGACACTTTTGTGGTTTCCCTGTGACAAAAGTGGGGACTCATTTTGATCTTTTCAACTAATTTATAATTCCACAATGGAAAAAGATACACACAAAACAATCTTATGGGACTCATGCATGCAACTTGTCCATGAAGGCCACAAGAGTGAGTTTCACTATTTCTCTCCAATGGTTTTAAGATGCCAAACTCAGTTGATTAAACAAACTACCAAGCCAAGCCACTGTAAACTGCAAACGATACCTTAGCCTCAGCCAACAAAAGCCTCCTTTCTTGTTTCCTTCCCACGACCAGAACACCAATTGATTGTTCTCCAATATGCAACAAGAACCTATCTTCTCCCAGACTCCTTAGTATTCTCTCTCATGCCTTTTCTTTTATCTTCCCTGCAACATATTCAACTATTATATACATTTGGTTCAACAATATATAGTAGATGTTTTTCTTTCTCTCTCTTTTTTGCATCTGTAGAGAAAACACTAGAATTTTTTACCTAGCTTGAGCAATTTCAGCCTTCCATTGTGATCTCTTCTTCTTTTGCTTCCTGGGTCCTTCCACATTAGCATTGCCTTTGTTGTTCGGCTTTGAGATTGGAATTCGTCGCTTGTTCTCGTCTACTTTAGTGTCTTGCTTGGGTTTACGACTGGCTCCAGAAGGCTTCTCCAAGCCCTCAATGGCCTCATCATCATCATCACTAGACAACTGAGCTTGCTCGTTTGTTAAAACCGGCTCATCACCCTCTGAAGCCTTGGTTTCATTGCTCATCTTCTTCAGCTGCAGGACGAAGTCAAAGAGAAATACATTATCGATTTAAGCATTACGATATTTCACAGAACATATATACTTGTATCTTTCGCGGGGAAAAGCTAATCGTAGGCTAAACCCAAGTGTATAATACCTTTGCCACAAAGAATCCGTCCATGTTGTGTACATGGGGATAGAAACGTCTAGTTTTATCTAAAGAAGGATGGAACCTGTTTTCTCTAAATCTGGTAAATCTGATGACATGAAGTAAAACATTTGTGGTTAGACGAAAAAAGCATGAAACGTTCCTACGCGGATGAAAATGTATATTACCCTGCTTGTCCAAAATCAAGTCCACATGGAACGAGTTTGACATCCCTCTTTTTTAAGGCATAATCGATCACAGCTTCGTTCTGCATAATTTCGTTTTATACATCAAAATACTGACAAAACATGAGGACGCAAGAACAAAAACAATTACGGTTAACCAACCTCGGGAATCATAATGGAGCATGTTGAGTAAACAATATATCCACCGGTTTTGGATTCGGCGTCCACCAAATCAATCGCAGCAAGTATAAGTTGCTAGTGGAAAAAAGAGAGAGTATGTTAGCATTATAAGCCTCAGGCATTCTTCTTAGCTTCTTATCACAGAAAGAGAATGTAAAAGGTGTTCAAACAATTTTCATCATTAAAAAATCGTTTGGGAATGTAAAGAGTAATAAAGGCCCAGCCATACCTTTTGCAAATCAGCAAATTTCCTTATGTCATTAGCACTTTTGGAAGTTTTAACTGATTCATCTTTTGATATAACCTGCATTGCTTAGAAGAAGACATTAAAATACGAGCAAACTTGGGAGATAATTAATAAGAGGGCCCTAACAGAACGATCCTTACCCCAGTTCCACTGCAAGGAGCATCCAACAATACTCTATCAACCGAGCTCTGACCAAAAACCTTGGGTAGCTGAGAGGAAAACAAAATAGTATAAACAAGAACTGAAATGGGTACAGTAGAGAAGCTGTCCGTAAAACTTAATTCCTTGATACAGACACAGTAGAACCCATATTCTACAACCGGCTTGCAGAATTTAATATCCCCAAGTATGTATATAGGTTCAAGAAGCTAACCTCTCTTCCATCATAGTTACAAACTATGGTATTTGTCACCCCCATGCGATGCAGATTGGCAGTAAGTGACTTAAGCCTAGGCACTTTCATCTCGTTTGCATATATTATACCTGGTCACATTATCATTATAACATTATGATAACCAACTAAAAATAAAAATAGGGGTTAAGAGGACGAAGAAACCAATGAATGCATACCAGTATTTTTCATTAGGGAAGCAACATAAGTTGTTTTACCACCAGGGGCAGCACTGCATGCATAGAGTATAAAACATTGTTATATATGTCACTTTAAACTAGTTTCATTACCCACATAATGGAGCAGTCGTATTGTCTTAGTCTGTTTAATAGCACTTTGAATCAAAAGACATGATACATGCACATGAAAATCAACTTCAAGTACAACTTGGTCAGCATAGGTAGAATAAACTTACGCCATGTCCACGACGCGCTCTTTCTCTCGAGGAGCAAGAGCCATCACTGGCAAGAAGGAACTAGCACTTTGCAACTGCAAATGAACCAAGAACAGACGTAAGAAAACAAGTACAGATAACAGAATGCACATAATGTGTGAGTTGGAAGTAAAAAAAGATCAAGAAATCACGTACCATATAGAAACCAGCCAAATATTCAGGCGTTGCACCAATTGGAACTTGTGAATCATAAACGACAAGTCCAACCTACAATTTTAATGGCAGGATTAGTTACAGTATGTCCACAAATTAGGACTTGGCAATCGAAAGGAAGATAATCTTCAAACACAACTTACTTTTGACCACTTGCTTAATGGATCTAGATTAACTCCCCTGTTCAAAAGTACATCAGCCAGATCCCGTCTCCGAGTCTAGCCAAAACAAACATCACCATATAATTATACCTCAACAATTGAGAAACACACTCCAGATAATAAAAGCACAACCAGGTTCACCTTGAGAGTGTTCGTACGTATAGAAGTAGGCCTTTGCTTTTCAAAAGCTTCGATTAGTTCCATGAGTTCAACAGGAGGAAACATCTGCCAAATTATCCCAATTCACCACATGTGAGAAACAAGAATAGCTCACGCATAGCCTTAGACCCAAAAGAACCAAAAGAGTGAACATAAAAAGTGAACTCAGAGATTAGCAAATAACCTCAACAAGAGTTCCAATAAGAAACTCATTATAGCCGTAATAAGAACCAAGGTCAGCCTTAAGCTGATCAACAAACTCCTTCCTCTTGACTCCTTCTGGTCTCAAATCCTTAAAATTCGACAGCACTCTGACAACTAAAAACACATATAATTAACATCAAGTTACAAACCGAAAGAATGATTCCTTAAGATAATGACTACACTTAAGAATTAAAAATTTGAAAATGTTGCTCACTCTCTTTTATCCTCGTTTGCAAGGTAGGAAGATCAGGTGGCCCACTTGCCTCTTCTTCAAGTTCCTGAACAATGTAGAATAATAACAATGATTAAATACTAAAATCCAAACACTTCAATGTTAAAAAAGGAATGAATTTTATTTTATAAAAATTGCAAAAGATTGTACCTTTTTGGTTGGTAGACGAAACTCATCAGGTTGTTCCTTAATGTTCATCTGGAGTTCATCTTTTGCATCTCGTTCCTCCCTTTTACGTTCTTCATCAATAGCTTTACTTTTCTTCACCAGATCGGACCCATCAGAGTCAGAATCAGAACCCAAAGGTCCCTCTTCATCCTCCTCATCATCTTCTTCTTCTCCATCACCATCTGAGAAAAAGTCAGAACCCAATTCATCTCCTTCATCAGACTGTTCACTCACTTCTTCTTCTTCTTCCTCTTCGTCCGTAGAAGCTTCAGGCTTCTCATCCGGAATACACTTCCTCTGTTTCTTCAACGGAGGCTTATGGGACTTCGCCGCCTTCTTCAGAGGAGGCGTAGTAATCGACTTGGTCCGCTTATTCAGTGGAGGAGTCTGCGACTTAGCTCCCTTCTTCTTGTTACGCGTAAGAGAAGCCATGGCGAGTGGGTTTATTGCGGCGAAGGTTTAGCAGAGCAGAGCTGTGTAAGAAGAGGAGGCTTTGTTAAAAAAAAAAGACAGGGTTTAAGTAAACAAACACTGTTTATTGGGCTTATTTGTATCAAATTACCATTAATGGGCCGTAGTTTAAATTATTACTTGTTAGCCCATTAATGTCTTAACGGATAGTGTGTAATAGCGTTTATGGCAGTGTGTACACTTTTGGCCACTTTTTCAATAATTCGTGTAAGCATCAGCCAGATTAATTTTATTTAGTGTTGTGTTGGAAATTAATGCAAATTAAGCTTATTAGTTCGTGTCGAGTTTGCCATGAATCGTGTTTTTCTCATGTAATAGACTTCTTACTTCTACAACAAAGTCATTAATCATTATGCATGCTCCGTCGTTAGTCGTTACCCATGCATGAGTACGTTTAGTCGTTGATAAATGATAATGAAACTAAATTTAAACAAGCTTAAACTTTTGAGTTAGTTTTTAATCATTAATTAATACCCATGAATTTAATCATTAATTAATACCCATGAATTAGTTTTATACCTTTCAGAATCTTTTTGACATCAAATGAGCAAAAGAAAACAATCATTATATAGGCTAAGTAAAGATCACCAATTAACATTTACACAATACAACATTTTTATTCTAGTTCTATACTTCTATTGATCCAATTTGTTGGACGATATCCTTTTCAGTTTTATACCACTAGGGCATTAAATTTGAGTTATTATCTGCGGGTTATGCCTTGCTTGACTGAATGTGAGTCAATCATTTAAAAAAATTCAACATACAGGTGCAAGTGTGGATTAAGTCGATTTTAAGCAAAGTGAGAGCAGATCGGCCGAATTTGAATAGTGTAAATCCGGTAACCCATAAAATTAAAAAATAATAAATATTTTTTTTAAAAAAGAAAAAAACCCTAAATATATAAAATATTCAAAAAATAAATAACACTAATTACAAATATAATAATTTATATTATTTTATAAAAATAATGTATAATACAAATAATTATTTATTAAATTTAATATTACATGTGGATTATCCGAAAATCTTAGCGGGACATGTGTGGATATACGATTTTTTCTTCGTGTCTTATGTAGATTAAAATTTAAATAAAGAAATTTTTTATACATAGGGTGGGTCAAGTAGGACGGGTTGACCCCCAACCCAACCATATATACAACATTCAAATCATAAAAAAAATTCGAAGACTTCTTTCAGAATGTAAAATGAAAACACGAATTTTATTCTTGTGAATTCTAATCTTTATAGTTGTAAAAATAGTTCGATAATAACCATAAGTGATTTAGTGGTAGGCAAATTCCAATGAAATGTCTAGATGACTCAGTTGCAAAACAACCTCACAACACTAAATATGTGTGCCTAGATGACATGGATCTCTAATTCTTATTGTAAATAATCAGATCTATTTGGTCTTAGTGAATATGCTTCCTAGGGACTAGTCGGATGTCTGCTGAATATTGAGTTATAAGAAAAGTTCAATAATTGGTTGAAAATATTGTAAAATTATATTATGAATTATGATTTTGCAGGTTACCTAATATCTCCATATACAAAACTTAGCATCATAGACGTTGACGTGAAACCGATTGAATAAGACAGTGTGGCTACGGAACAGAAAGTTGTGTAAAAGTGGAACAACAGAAGAATGCGTTTCATACTGTATAACCGATAGATTATGGAAACTATGACACATGAAGCATGTAGAATAAAGATTTATGACTAGTTTATGTGTTTGTTTTCATGTGCGAGTAAATATGAGCATAAAGTAAAAGATATAGAGATTTGTTAACGAGGTTCGTTTCCTAGATCCGCGGAACCATGTCCAGAACTCATCCATTAGAAAATGCCACAACAAAACGTTGCTATATAGTATCCAGCACACATCCGTGCCTACCATCCTAATCTAGAATTACAATAAGAGCAACTACATCTAGTTCTCTATACATAACTACCAACAGATCTCACCATCTGTCTAGTAGGACGACGTCACGCACATCCATGTGCATCTTCAATAAACCCTAGACGCGTACCTTTTCATGTCACCTCGTCTTCCTTTTTATACTTTAAAAGCATGTTGCCCTAGTTTCACGTGGTTTATCTCTTAAAACTAAGGAGACTCCACCAATAGAAATATCTTCCATATATTCTATTTTTCCTTCTCTTATTCTCTCGAAGCGTGTGTCACACTTCATCTTTTTTGTGTAATACAGAGCACGAACTATATAAAAACTTATCAAGCTCCAATTTCTTGAGCTTACAAAGCATGCATAATATTGGAAAATCCAACAAAACACAACGAGAGGATGTGACTAGCTAGGAAACTTCAGCACTTAATTAATTAATATGCAAAATTCATATATTTATCTCAACAACATAGCCAACTACTAGGTTAGCTTAACATACAAAGAAATCAATGTCAATATTCTTTTTTTTTCTTTTCTGAAAATAACTCAACTTAGTTAAATCATTACGAAAAATTAATATGAATCCAGCATATATATATAAATATTGTCCGGAACAATTTCGAAGGTAAGAAGAAGATATTAAAACACCGACACGTTTCATGTCTAATTCACTTGTTGCGTAAAATTACATCACTTACATGCATATGAATCCATATTCGTAAAATGCATTTCTCTTAAAAATATAGTCTGAGTTGGCTTGAAATATATATTCAATAAAGAACACTGACTAGCTAGTAGCCCAACAAATAAGACCGATCGAGCACACGTCTAATCTAATATCACGCGCGTCCTATAAACAACAAAGTTTATTGAGAGTCAACATGAATCGAGCGGTGCATTCCCACATATAGCTAAACCGAGTTACGATGGTCCATTCTTTAGTCTATCGCTATGTTTTTGTTTCTCAGCTGCTGGTAATAGGCACCAATTAAAATTGCACATTCTTACAGTCTTACCTCACATAAATTGTCATCTTCCAGTTATTTTTATTTTAGTTAATTAACATCCATTACTTTCTTTTATTGGAATGCTCAATTTCATTTTGTAATTTACTGTATCCAAAAACAAAAATCTGAGCTATGGTTTCTTGTAATTACTGAATGCTACTCCTACTATTTTTTAATAGATAATGTTTTATTTTAATATACAAAAATTAAAAAATTCACATTTATCTAAAAAGTATTTTTAAGGATATAATTTTAAAATCATTCAATTAATTATAAAAAACTGTAAAATTTTATTAGTTGAACGATTTATTGTTGGTTGAACGGTTTTCAATAAAATTAAAATTAATTTTAAAACTTCAAAAATTACCTTAAAATCTTAAAATATCGATATAAACATCCGAAAACACCATCTAATTTAAAACAGAGAAAATATATAATTAGTATCTTTATTATTTTGGTTAAGGTATGTATTTGGGTAAGATATCGATTTGTAGAATCTGCTACCTTTATACTCCAAGTAAATATTTCACTTTCTAGCACGAAGTTGAAACATTTGTTTCCTTTCACTGAAACAGACTTAGTCTCAACGAACAAAGATACTCGTTGATTTTTAAAAGTTGTATCTAATTAAATTCATCTAGAAATAAAAAACTGCGTACGTCTTCGCTCCACATATTAAAAAACAGACAAGATACTCTCAAAAGTGTTTTTATCTACTACCACATCCTCTTAATAGTACTATCTTTCGAAAATAGTAGTATCTTCTAACGTCTACAAGTCACTTAACACAGGTTGGTTGGTTTGCAAGAAAATTCTCCGACTCTTTCGTCTCCGGCGACTTTTCAAGGACTCCGGTCATCACCGGAGATTCTGATCACTTCTTGAAGAAGAATGGTTAGCTCTCTCCAAGTCACAGGACCTGAATCCAAGTCCCCGGAGGAGAAGTTTGAGTCCAACATCGCCATAGCCGGTAAATAAAATTTCGGCTCTGTTTTAACCAATCTTGGTTCGGTTCGGGTTGATTTTTATCTATACGGTTATGGAAATACATAACTGATATTCTATTTGCAATTTCTCTACTTATTATAAAACAGAGGCCTATGTAAAGTATAAAACAATTGACAAAAAAAAACAATTTTAGTTGGTTCTCAATTAATAAACCGAAATTTTGGTCTTGCAGATGAAGAAGGCGAGGAGGAAAACGACAGTCCAATAGAAGAAGTCCGGTTAACCGTACCGATAACCGACGATCCATCTCAACCGGTCTTGACATTCCGTACATGGTTCCTAGGAATAATCTCGTGCGTGGTTCTCGCGTTCGTTAACCAGTTTTTTGGTTACCGGTCGAACCAGCTCATGGTATCTTCAGTCGTGGCTCAGATCGTCACTCTCCCAGTAGGAAAGCTAATGGCCACGACTCTACCAACTGTAAAATTTCGGTTACCCGGTACAAACTGGTCCGGTTCGTTGAACCCTGGACCATTCAACATGAAGGAACATGTGTTGATCACTATCTTCGCTAGTACCGGAGCTGGAGGAGCTTATGCGACCAGCATCATTACCATCGTTAAAGCATTTTACCACCGGAATCTCAATCCCACTGCCGCCATGTTGCTTCTACAAACCACTCAGGTATACAATATGATTCAAACATTACATTATATATTGTATAACTTATTTAAATATATTTATTTATTAATAGTTTTGTTCAAACTTATTAATTGTTGTATAACTTGGTTTTTAATATATTTGTGTGTTGTGTATAATAAAGTTGTTGGGGTATGGATGGGCTGGTATGTTCAGGAAGTTCCTTGTGGACTCACCCTACATGTGGTGGCCTTCTAATCTTGTTCAAGTGTCTCTCTTTAGGTTTGTTTTTCACCATGCACATGCAGTCCCATAATAAAATTATTGTTATTGTAATCTATAACCTTTATTTACTATTTGTATCGATTAGAGCATTGCATGAGAAGGAGGAGAAGTGTGAAGGCAAACAAACGAGGCTAAGATTCTTCCTAATAGTCTTCTTCGTGAGCTTTGCTTACTACATAGTCCCTGGCTACATGTTCCCTTCCATCTCATCCCTCTCCTTTGTCTGCTGGATATGGACACGCTCTGTCACAGCTCAGCAGATCGGTTCAGGGCTACATGGTCTCGGCATTGGCTCGTTTGGTCTGGACTGGTCCACGGTCGCAGGCTTCTTAGGCAGTCCTTTAGCAGTACCGTTCTTCGCCATAGCCAATTTCTTTGGAGGTTTCATCGTCTACTTCTATATCATCCTTCCCATTTTCTACTGGAGCAACGCCTATGAGGCAAAGAAGTTTCCTTTCTATACCTCTCAGACATTTGATCACACCGGTCAGCACTTCAACACCACTCGTATACTCAACCAGAAAACATTTGATATCAATCTTCCAGCTTACGAAAGCTATAGTAAACTTTACCTTAGTGTTATGTTTGCTCTCATCTATGGACTCAGTTTTGGTACTCTTACCGCAACCATTTCTCACGTGGCTCTCTTTGATGGAAAGTAAGTACTCTGCATCTTAAAATGAGTATAGACTAGTGAAGTATTGGCCTGAGCTCCCAAAGTTTTATGAATACATATGTAACCCTCAAATTTATAGAATTTTTTGTTATTTAAACCCTTACTGAGTTGTCTACAACCCCAAAATCTAATGACCTGTCGTCCCTGACTATTAGACCAGTCTTCATGAAAAATGTCTTTTGTTGTTGTTTAAGGTTTATATGGGAGATGTGGAAGAAGGCAACATTGACGACAAAGGACAAGTTTGGAGATGTGCATACAAGACTAATGAAGAAGAACTATAAAGAAGTACCTCAATGGTGGTTTGTTTCAGTTCTCATTGTATCCTTTTGTCTAGCTCTTTACGCGTGTGAGGGATTTGGCAAACAGCTTCAGCTTCCATGGTGGGGACTTCTACTCGCTTGTGCCATCGCCTTTACATTCACTTTACCTATAGGAGTCATCTTAGCCACTACAAACCAGCAAATGGGTCTTAACGTTATAACAGAACTGATCATTGGGTACTTGTACCCGGGGAAGCCACTTGCTAACGTGGCTTTCAAGACTTATGGTTACATGAGTATGTCCCAAGCCTTGTACTTTGTTGGAGACTTCAAACTTGGCCACTACATGAAGATCCCTCCGAGATCTATGTTCCTTGTTCAGCTTGTTGCGACCATGGTTTCTTCAACTGTCTGCTTTGGGACAACATGGTGGCTGCTTTCTTCCATAGATAACATCTGCAACAGAGATAAGCTCCCAATAAGTAGTCCATGGACTTGCCCCGGGGACGAAGTGTTCTACAACGCATCGATCATATGGGGAATCATTGGCCCTGGAAGGATGTTCACTAGTAAAGGTGTTTACCCTGGGATGAACTGGTTCTTCCTAATCGGTTTGGTTGCTCCTGTCCCGGTCTGGTTCTTTGCAAGAAAGTTCCCGGAGAAGACGTGGATAAAGAAAATTCATATGCCTTTGATCTTTTCAGCGACTTCAGCAATGCCAGTGGCAAAGGCTGTGCATTACTGGTCGTGGGGGTTTGTTGGGGTCGTGTTCAACTACTATATCTTCAGAAGGTACAAGGCATGGTGGGCAAGGCATAACTACATCCTTTCAGCAGCTCTTGATGCAGGTACTGCGATCATGGGAGTGTTGATCTACTTTGCGTTGCAGAACAACAAAATAAGTTTTCCTGATTGGTGGGGGAGTGAGAACACAGACCATTGCCCCTTGGCGACTTGCCCTACAGAGAAAGGGATTGTCATTAAGGGCTGCCCGGTGTTCTAAAGAGTATCTGCTCTGAAGTTTCTTAGAGCTGCAGGTGAGTGATGGTTGCTGCCAAATGGTTTGGTAAAGACTTTTGTGAGTTTAAGTAAGGAACTCAGGATTTGTAAGATGTAAGAAAATGAACCACAAGAAGAAGCTGTAATTTCAAGACATAAGAAATTTTATAAGTACATTTTTTCTCTGTTTCTAAAGCTTGAAACCACTTTGAACAAGATTCTATAACTCCAAACAAGAGTCTCTTAGATAGGTATGGCTTAGCTACATCGCTTGTTTAACTTCAGCCAGTTCAGTGCAACTGATATAGTCATACAGAGCACAAATGATATACTATCATTCTGTACATTAAATCTGTTGCTTTAACAACACATGCGTCTCACTTACTTACATGGTAACATGGTCAAGAAGATGTTCATCAAAACCTGTGGAGGCCCTTCCTTTTCTCTGATAAAATGTAAAATGATAAAAACTAACCAATCTGCAGTTCTTGCTCCTTTAAGAGTAGCTTGCTCTGCTCCAACCAATCTGCAGTTCTTGAAAGCATCCCTCACATAAGCTAAACAAGTACTACACATTCTATTTACTCATAAAACAAAGATGATATTACTACAAAACTGATCTATTGGAAAAAGATAGCATTGTCTAGTTCAAGTCAACAACACTTGTACGTTAATGCTCCATTGCTCATCTATCTGATTCATGCAGGGACACAAGTACAGTTCCACTATGTTCAAAGCTTCCCTGGTTATTAATTCAGGACAATTATGACAGATGAGAAGGTAGAAGGGTGAGCAAAATCTTGAGAACAATTATGAGAGATGATAAGGTCGAATCAACATTTGGTTTGATTTGGAATATTTTTTTTCTTGTTTTGGATGGATTTTTACCTTCTTGGTTTTCGCATAAAATCTAATCCTTATAAATAATTTTCTATGGAAAAATCAATGTTTAAGATTTTTTTTTTTTTCTAATAGAAAATTATTTGCCTTTGTGTTGTGGGAGAGAGTGAGTTTTTTCTGAAGAAGAAAAAAAAACGAGAAACGGTTGAAGCAGCGGTTGCTGTCGAAGTATTGCTTCAAAGAGTTGTTAGGTTTATAAACTAACGGTTAGCTTCTCCCTCTCTGCGTCTGTTTCTTCAATCCTAAGCAAAAAAAAAAAATCCATTTCTTTGGTTGCTACTTCGTCTCCATCACAACGCCTAACTTCATCTTCTCTGACATAATCAGTACACCATCTCTCCTTCCTCTTCTTCATTTGTTCTATGTGTTGTATAGTCTTTTGGCCTTTCCTCTGTTTTGCTCTGTTATACATGTACATTTTAATTGCATTTTCAAGAATTTTATTTACTTTCTAGCTCCGAGCTTGAGCCAATACTGTTGTAATATTTTGATTATGTTCATCATTCTCAGGTCCTAAGAGGGATCACAAATCAAACTCTCTGTGTGTTTGGCTTGAAATTTTCAGTATGAGTACACGTTACACCACTCAGCTGCAATCCTCAGCCATTACATCCATCACCGTCTCCTCATCTTCTTCCTTAGACACAACGACACGGGATGATGATGATAACAGTCACATGGCTGCAGCTTCCAACACTAGCGCGTCCTTCTTGATAAGACTTGCCATGAGAGTATCTAGAGCAAGGTGGTTCATTTTCTTGAGAAGAGTGTTTCATTACCAGAACGGTTCAAGATCCGATCTTGGCGCCAACCCTTTTGAGTCAACCACTTGGATGATATCAGAGCTCATCGCTTTACTTGTACAGATCACTGTGATCACATTCACACTAGCTTTTTCCAAGAACGAGCGGCCTATTTGGCCCGTGAGGGTCTGGATCACTGGGTACAACGTAGGATGTCTCCTCAGCCTGATGATATTATACGGTCGGTACCGTCAGCAAGAAGGCAATGGGTTTACCTTTGGTGATATTGAGCAGCAACAGAGAAGCAGAGAAGAGACCAGGTAACTAGCCAAAATCATAAACTTTGAATGTAAGGAGGACTGCTACACAAATGATAGATTCTCTATCTCTGTGTGTTCAGGTGCTCCCATTTGATGAACAGATGCAGGACATTGCTGGAACTGTTCTTTGCGATATGGTTTGTGATAGGAAACGTATGGGTGTTTGATTCTCGGTTCGGTTCTTTTCATTACGCTCCAAGCCTTCATGTCCTCTGCATCACCCTTCTCGCTTGGAACGCTCTCTGCTACTCCTTCCCGTTTCTTCTCTTCCTCCTGCTATGTTGTGTTGTGCCTCTAATCAGTAGCTTCCTCGGCTACAACATGAACATTGGATCCTCAGAGAAAGGAGCTTCAGATGACCAAATCTCCAGTCTCCCAAGTTGGAAGTACAAACTCATTAACGAAACTTCTGATTCTGATTCGGTTAGCTTTTAATCTGATGCAACATCATAGCTGTTTTTTTTTCACACTGAATGTGATGGAACGTTTTGTGCAGGAGTGTTGCATATGTTTGGCGAAGTATAAAGAGAAAGAAGAAGTGAGAAAGCTACCATGTTCGCATAGGTTTCATGTTAAATGTGTAGATCAATGGCTTCGTATCATCTCTTCTTGTCCTCTCTGCAAACAAGATCTCCCCAACTAAACGAGTCAGAAGATTGAATCTCTGAGAACAAGTTTCCATACCTTTGTTGTTCTTTTCTTACGTGTTTCTTGTCTTTTTTTATGTTGTCGTCCACACGGACCACACCGGGTAACTTGTGTGAGTGTTCATTTTATATTCTTTTTGGTGTACAAAAAGGAGCTCACTCACCAGGAACCGTAACCATATACATGATGAATAAATAAGATTGAAGATAATGATCAATGTGTCTGTTTATAGATACAGCGCAGTATGGTCTCTGGCTCCGCACTGGACGACGTGTGAAAGTAAATGTAAAACAACAATAATAAGCTGTTTTTTTTAATCAACATCCAGTAATTTTTTTAATAATTATTAAAAAATACCAATAAAATATTATTTATTCTTTCGTCGTATTTTGATTTTTATATTTAAAACTTTACAATTTTTTTCTGCAAAAACAGAAAAATCGTGCCTGCCTTTCTCTCACTTTAACAATAGAGTTGTTTTTGTTTTGTTTTGGGCGTGTTTCACCGTAACCATCTTCAGCTTTAACCGCCGGAGCCGTCGTAAGGAAGGCTCTTCATCGGCCGTAACGTAAGTTAGTCTTTTTTTTCCTTCTCCGGTCGATGGATTTCTCGTAAATCTCATGTCTTTCCCGGGAAAATCGCGATGGGAAACAAAAAAGAAAGAGAGAGTTAAAAGTTGAGATTGAGATTTCGTATTCGCTGGATTTTTCAGATAGATCCTTGTGCTGATTCATCCAGTCTCTCTGAATTGTATCTGAATCCGAGAACTTGGAATCTAACTAGACCTGGATCTCGTTTATTCTCATTTGCGTCCTAGTTTTTGATTACTTTCTATGTTTCATTTCACAACCAGATTCAGGTTTCGAACCCCTCAGAGATTTGTCTTTTTTTTTGAAAAGACAGTTTTAATTCCTCAGCTTTATCATAGTTTTTGAGCTCTTGTTTCTTAAGATTTGGGTTTGGATTCTTGCCTGAACCATGTTTTCTGTTTTAAACAAGACAAGAGTACATTGGTTAATCTGGAAAAAAAAATTTGTTGGACTTCAGATTAGGCAAAAAGTTTAAGACATGCCTTTAAGTATCTCTCAGTCGTTGTTTTTTTTTTTTTACTTCAGATCTGAAATGATGAATCTTGTTTGCTCTTGTGATATTTTTTTGTCTGATGAGCTAAACGTTAATAAGACTAGATTCCATTTCATATTAATGGCTAAACTCCATTTCTTAATAATGATTACATTCCACTTTTCCCTTTCCATGGCAGATATTTTTGTGGTCTATAAAGCGTCGCCTTTCTTGCATTTCATACGGATTAGGAAATGGTTAAAAGGTATTTATCTTGTTCTTATGCTTATGTATTTACTTTCTTCCAAGTTTTTCGGAGGAACTTACGTTTTTGTTGTTGTTTAAACAGGCATGGAGAGTTTTGATTTACTAGAGATATCATGTCGCAGTGCGTAGACGGTTTTAAGCATGTGTGCAAGTCTTTGTTGCGGTGTTTTGATATTGATATAGGCAAATCTTCTGGAGGCCCTGGAGACCCTGAACTACTTGCCAGAGACACAGTTTGTAAGCTCTCATCTCTTCCATTTGCACTCTTTTTTTCTTTGTTTCAGTTATAATGATTCAAAGGCTCTTTGTTCCCCTAGCTGGTGTGAATCTTTCTTCCGTATTTTGATAATAAATTGTTCTGAGTGCAGTTAGCGTAAGTGAAATAGAGGCTCTCTATGAGCTGTTTAAAAAAATCAGCAGTGCTGTGATTGATGATGGGTTAATAAACAAGGTATTGTAGGAGTCATATGTCTTTCTTTACCCTACACCGCTTGTACTCCTCACGGACATTACTACTTTTGGACACTCTTTCTTAGTTTCCCTCGTCTTTTTGTGCAACAGGAAGAGTTTCAACTGGCCTTATTTAAGACAAATAAAAAAGAGAGCTTGTTTGCAGACCGGGTAAGCTTATTTTTTCACCAAAAAGTGTGTGTAATCCATCTCCTAAGATTCTATCCAAAGGTGTGCTGACATCCCCAATCACAGGTATTCGATTTGTTCGACACAAAGCATAATGGAATACTGGGGTTTGAGGAGTTTGCTCGTGCTCTCTCCGTCTTTCATCCAAATGCTCCCATAGAAGACAAGATTGATTGTAAGTCTCTGACCTCTAAACTTGATCTGGAAAACCATTCACATATGCTTTATGTAATCTATCTACCGTTATCTGAAATATTATTATGCAGTTTCGTTTCAGCTGTATGATCTTAAGCAGCAAGGTTTCATTGAGAGGCAAGAGGTAAAGCTCTATATATCTGCTCAAGCTCAATAGCCTCACCAATACCCTAAAGTTCTTGTGTGGCCTTAACATTCCTACCAACTTTCTTATCATTGTTCATCAGGTGAAGCAAATGGTGGTGGCTACTCTTGCTGAGTCAGGCATGAACTTGTCAGACGAAGTCATAGAGAGTATAATCGACAAGGTGTGCTTTCCTTCCTCCCTCCATATATACTATTTTTTTGGTTGTACTGCAGGAAGCCAACTCTTTTAGCACAAGGAAGTAAAGGTTTTGCGTTTCTGTTGCAGACATTTGAGGAAGCTGATACGAAACATGACGGGAGGATCGATAAGGAAGAGTGGAGGATACTTGTTCTTAGGCATCCTTCTCTTCTGAAGAACATGACTCTTCAATATCTCAAGTGAGTTCCCTAAAAAGACTAACCCTGAGGCTTAGCCAATTCGTAGTATTAAAATCTGATCTCTTATGTTGCGTGCAGGGATATCACGACCACGTTTCCAAGCTTTGTGTTTCATTCGCAAGTGGAAGATACCTGAGAAAAGCAATACTAGATCAGACAATTTGGCTATATTGTGTTTGTGTTTCTGAGTGTATCATGTTTATTTGTTTCAGTGTGAATCTAGTTTCCAAGAGTTCGTTGTTTCTTCTGTGGAAAAAAACAAAAAGAGAAAAACTAAGTTGTATTTTTTCTTGTTTGGTTTATATTTTCTCATTCGCAACTGTAGATATATTACACAAAATTTATTGCCCACGGCAAGGGTTGTAACTTATATGGCAGACTGGTAGCACTTTCAGAACTTTTTGCTTCCGTTTCAAACTGTTGTTCACGGGTCACACTCAAAGCTTACTGTCGGGCTCATCTTTGATCTCCTCAAGTTTTAAGCCTTCCTTGGTGTGGTAGAGACTAGCTTCTTACACTCGAACTCCTAGAACTGATCAATAGCCTACTCATCAATGGCGTCAACCATGTACATGACTTCATAGCCCTTCTTCTTCTTGAGCTTCTCAAGGAAGGGAGAGTTCTCTACAGCCTTCTTGGTCTCACTTCCTTTATCTTGGTCACGTAGTCCTTAAGACTGGTCAACTCGGCTCCGCTCTTGGTGGAATGGTAACAGAGCAACTCAGCAAACTTGGTCTTGTTCTGAGAGTCCTCGTGGATTCCAAGCTAGAGGTTCTTGGTGAACTTGTTGTAGTCTTTCCTTGTTCTCAGCAATCACAAAGAAGAGCCCAATGCATTTCTTAACACGGTTCTTGCGAATAACTTGATATTTTTCTGCTGCAGAATTTTCTCTTGAGAGGAAGGTCCTCAAAGTCGAAAATTCACTTTTAACAAATCCAAGGTATTCATTCATGGATGATCTCTTCACAGTTTGTCCATGATGAACGTAAAGCTTCTGTGTCAAAGATGTGAATTGGATCTATTGGGAACAAACAGAACAGCCTTGAATTCAAGTTGTCCCTCAACAGAGAAGTGCTTGTCAACAAACAAACAAACAAACAAACAAGCATTAACTCTCTCACTGGAAAAAAATATAAGATACAATACGACGCCGTTTTAAGCCAAACGACTCACACCGGTTTGACGCTACTTACTTACTACAAGACCGGTTCAATTATTCATCGTCGACAGTGTCTACCGAACCTTAAAAAAAAAAAAACGCTTACGAGAGAATCTCCGATCGCCTGCGTTCTGGTGATACTGAAACTATTTGATTTTGAAAGCAAAGTTAAGCTGAGGATTGGAGGAAGATGTCACAAGGATGGTTTTCGATGAGCAGCGGAGATCAGCAGAGTGAGCAGCAGAATCAATCTGGTTCGTCTCTGCTCGCGGATTGGAACTCTTACGCAGCCTCTAGAGATGTCGAAGAAGGTGGCGGAAGCTTCGGTTTCGATATCGAATCCGCCGTTAGATCTGCCAACGACACTGTTTCCGGCACCTTCAGCGTGTAAGTTCATCGATCTCAAAGCTTGAGGCTTTTTGGTCGTTGTTAGAAGTGTTTGTTAAGTGAATCTGAGTAATTGAGGTTTACCAATGGATCTGATAGTTAGTGATGCGTGATCTGTATGCGAGCTCGTGGATCAGTTTTGTAGTTTTGTGTTCATCATCACTATCTGGCATCAAAGCAATTTGGTTTTAGTTGTGAGTTTTCAACATGGACACCTCTCTTTTGGAGGATATTCATACGGATTTTCTGAAAAAGATGTTATTTTTCTGTCCAATATTCAGATTCTTATTTCTCTTTAGACCTTTAGCTTTATGTATTGTTTGATGAAGGATTGTGTGTAGCTTTGGATAAGCAGTTTTAGGAACTGTGTGTTCATTACATTATATGATGATACGTATGCACCTTCCACGGTGATGAGCTGGCCAAGTGAAGAGAGATGACAGTTACAGAGCAGAAGATTTGTTGGAGTATAAATAGGAAGCTTTACCTTTCTTGTTGCTTATCAATTGTTTAGAATCTGATCACTAGGCTTGTTGAGTTTATTTCTTCAAGAGCTTGTTCTTGATTCTGAAGGATCGTTTCCATCATTTTGGTGGACTCGATATTGTTCTTCCTTGTTAAACGCACATTACCTATTTTGATTTTGCAAAACTTGTACAGGGTGTCAAAGGGAGTTAGAGATATTCCGGGGAGCCTGTCGTCAGCAACAAGCAGTATGCCTTCAGGGAAGGCCCTCATGTACTTCGGTTTACTTCTCGCAAGTGGTGTCTTCTTCATCTTCATTGCCTTCACTATGTTTCTTCCTGTCATGGTGCTTATGCCTCAGAAGTTTGCCATTTGTTTCACCCTTGGATGTGGATTTATCATCGGATCATTCTTCGCTCTTCGTGGCCCACAGAATCAGCTCGCACACATGACATCCATGGAGGTATGCATGCTACATTATCAAACTGTGTCTCAACTCTCAATCCTTAAAGCCAAAAAACAGAGTGATTTCTTTCCGCTCTTTCTAATTCTTCTTGTCTACTTCTCCAGAGGCTTCCTTTAACCATAGGTTTCATTGCTACCATGGTTGGTACCATATATGTGTCGATGGTTCTCCACAGCTACATTCTCTCGGTGCTCTTCTCTGTCTTACAGGTACTACATTTCATCTTCCAACCCTTTAAGGTAGAATTTGAGTTAAGTTTTTTAAAATGAAATTTTCCTGTGAGCAAGTGGAAAACAAGAGTGGACCTTATCGAAGTATTTAAGATGATATTGGAATTTACTCCCTTCATTTGCCAAATCGGTCTTTAGATGCATGGAACCCCATGAATCTCCGCATTTTAGCAACAAACATTAGACTCGAACGAGTGGTGTTTGCTTATATCTGTGTTCTTTGTGGTAATGGTCAGGTTCTTGCTTTGATTTACTACTGTATATCATACTTCCCTGGTGGATCATCCGGCATGAAGTTCCTTGGTTCTGCTCTCAGCTCATCTGTTCTAAGAGTTTTTGGGAGATGAGCTTTAAGCCTTTTAACAGTCAACGTTGGAGAAAGAACAAAACTTTACTTCTCTGGTGTATAAAGAAAGATGTCAGAGCTTTTCTCGTATTCTCATTAACATAGATTTGATGAAAATGTTGAAAACAAACACATTGTCTTGAAAGATGTTGAAGGAATAGACAAGTGATGATCAAATATGTGATGTTTATTTTGTTGTTGCAAAAGTATTTAGACATCCCACATTCCCCGTTAAGATCAAGTGATCACATATTCACTAAGGCTTTTGTTGGTGTTTATTAGTGTTGAGCATATATACACACGATCCAAATTTGCTTGGGCCCATTAAAGCCCAAGAATATATTATTTGGCCCTTTACAATCGTCAAAATCATCGAGTATAGAACCATCTTTAGTAAAAAAAGAAATTGGCTATGGTATTTGATTATTTTGTAGGGTTTTGTTTAAATTTACGTTACCTCATTTATATTTTCAAACGACTGAAATACACTACATTTTTTTTATCAAACTGTTTATACTTTTAGATTTCGTTCGTGTTGCCACTTTTTGTTGATAAATGTCAAAATAAAAATATTAAAATGTTAGCAATTTTTTTTCAAATATCACCACATAAATTTAAGCACAAAACAATAAATAGTTAGGCCATATGTCTTTATGCCATCAATCAAAATCATAGTGGTAAAGAAAATAGTATAATTCTTGATATATTTGTTTATTGAGGGGTATAATGTTTAGTGAGCGGGAAACCCAATTCCTGAAAATACGGAAACAATGGAGCAAGAACGTTTGACCTCTTCTAATCTACACCTTTACACTACACGTATTGTTAATTTATTAGTATTACGTATTAGAAAACTCGCAATGCTATTGCTTACTACTCCATTTTGATATTTGTAATGTAAAACATCAATGGCCCAATAATTTCATTAAACTAAAGCTTTTTGAGAGAAAACATATTAGTTGAAAGCAAAAGCTCATCTTCTCCACTAAGCAATGTTTAGTTTAAAAATACATATAAGATTATTGTTTTTAATCACTACAATTCTTGGAACTTCAACATATTGCTTTTGCTTTCTCCAATCTAAGAAACCCGTGGTTTTATAACAATTTTAAAATAAAAAAGGCCTTTTAAAAGGCTGAAACATCTTAATGAATTTTTCATGGTTAGGCAAAGATTTTAAAGCAGGGAAATAAAGGAGAAATTTCAAGCGGAAAGTTAGGAAAAGCTCAAAAACTTAACAAGAACACTGAAAAAGGCTTTGTAAATATCTATGCATGCATTTGATTAAGAAAAATTTCTAATTTTGAAAACATATAATTCTAAACTTTAAAATTTATTTATATTTATATATCTATAAAACAAGAGGTAGAATAATCTTTTGCTTCTTTAATGATATTTTTTTTTTTTCTATTTTGGTGATAAAAAATAAAAATATTATTTGAGAGAATTGCTTTTGGACTAAAGTTAATACCAATTTTTTATATATTAAATCTAGTTGTCTAAGATGAGCCTGATGATATTAAGAGAAGAACAATCAGGTAAAAGTAAAGCTAAATATCCATCCACTGTATATAACTCTAAATGCATTTTGTGAACCAAAATGCATTTGATGATTCAAGATGAAACCAATTCAAAAAAGATATTTTAAATTAAAATTAATATAATTGTATGACATATTAAATTTATATTCATTGGATCACGAGATCCATATATTATTTTGGATGGAATGCCCACTTCGTTTCACACTTCGATCTGATGTGCAATACTGCCACTACATTCTTGGACTGTTTCTGCCGCTAAATACCCTCACAATGGACCATTCTTTATTATTAGAAATTTAAGTTAAATAAAAACTGAGAAGTATACTGACAAAACCTTATATTAAAAAAATATAATACTTAACCCATCATATTCTTGGTTAGATCCAACAGCTTTTACTAATTTTTCACTCACTTAGATCTGATCGAGCCACTTAAAAGAGGTTAACCATCTTTCATGTGGTGAGATCTCTGACCTAGTTGAATCGTACGTGGTTAGATCTAGATCTTGTTACATTTGTCTTCATCTATTATCAGCATTGAACGGTTTTCTTATTTATTATTATCATTGTTAGTCTCATCATCATATTTACATATTATATAGCAAATAATTTATCTTTTGTAAGAGTATCCATATACTACTTTACAGACAGATGTCCTAACGTGAAATTTTCATACTGGATCAATGTTTGAAATGTTTTTATATTCGTGTCAGAGAAAGAGAGTGAGTAGTTGTGTATATGAGGGTGAGTAAATAAATTATTTATTTTACAAAATATCAGTTTAAATTACCTAAACCAACTGGTGGTAGTTTAATTGTAATTTTTGGAGTTTAATTAATGTATATCTATATGAGTTTTAAATTCAATTTTTCATGGAAATTAAATTATCAATTCATGTTTGGGTTTATGTGATTAACATGGTGGTCCCTAACAAATGATCGGTCTACCTCCTGATTTTAATTAGAAAGAATTCAAAATTCGGATCAGACAGTGTGATACGCTTTCGCACTAATCCACTTTATAGTATTAAGTATATTTTTTCTAGAGTCGACCAGATCAACCGATAAGACATATAAAAAAATACCAATGACCTTTAATAATTATTCACTTTGATGGAATTGTGGACGAGTGCATCGTGTATTGGTTACATAGGGTGGGATACATTCAGCTGCATTGAATGGCATCACTAGGAATCAACTATACATGTCTTATTCTTACTATGATTTACTACACATTTAATGACCATGTTAAACATTTAAAATGAAACTTCAAGATCTTTTGTCGGTTTATCTCTCGCGTAGATGATTCTGCATGTTCGAGTCCTTAGTTTTGAGGTGAAGTGTTTGTAGATTTTTGCCACTATCATTGTATAATTTTTGGTGTGCATGTAACTTTTTTTATCTCCAACATTATTGTTTATTGTGGTTCGTTCACCTATGCATTTTCAGACTTATTACACTAATCCAACCCTACGGTTAAAACTTATATGATTCGTGCTGGCCCGATATTGGACCCGAAAACAAACTTGATATATGGTGACTTGGTACCTAGCTTAAATAAAATGTAATCACATGGCTGTTTATATATATTTATAGTTAATTACTTATTAATGTAGAGAATTTAGGAATAATGTTTTGGATGTAAAGGTCTTGTCACCCAACAAACAGGGACCATTAATAACGATAATCATAAGATTTGTGAAAGAAATGTTTCACTCATTTGGCAGAAGTACAGTTGGTGTGCCTTGTCTTTTCTCATTTTGTTCTCTTTACTTCCTTCTTGTTTGTTCTTTTTTGTTGTTTTATTCTTTTTCCCCCATCTTTTTATTTCTGTCAAGGACCATTTTATTTCTTTCTTTCATCAAATTGTATATACTTAGTTTTCAAGGTGTGTGTGTGCATATGCTAACAACTAATTATAACTAGGGTTTACATCATCAGTTAAACCGTGCATAAACGATAGAAAAGAGTGTTTCATGCTTTCAGCCATGATTGTTTTTGGATATATAAAAAAATAGGTTTTATTATTAGAAAACAGGTTATTATGCTCCTAACTATGTTATATTCCTTATTATGTAGTTAGATCTCTCATATGCATCATAACTCATTTCTTTAAGAGAAATTGCTAAAAATACCACAAATTAAGTATCATTTTTTAAAAATACCCTTAATAAAAAATATATTAACATTTGGGTTTATATTTTAGTGATTATTATTTAGGGTTTAGTGTTAAAATGATGAGGTTGAGTTTTTAAATGTTTTATAAATATTTAAAAAATTTAGTTTTATCTATTTCCATAATAAATTTAGGATATTTTTGAAAACATTCATTCCTTAATAGTAAATTTGAAAAGTGATATCAAACTTATGGTAAGACTGAAATTTCTGATTTCTTTAAAATATGAAAATATATGTGTATATATATGTGGTATGTACGTAACCAAATCAAATTGGCATGTAGTCGAATTGAAGGTCCAGCTCTCCCACTTTAGCTTTTTATATATGAATACAAACGACCTTTAGTATTGTACATAGTTGATATATACATGCACATGACCTTTCTATGTCATGTGCCTTAAGTTGCAGTGTTCACTCTTATATATAAATAAAAGTTGCTTGACCCATTACTCTAAATTTTGAAATCATTTCTCATTTTTAAAATCAAACTCTAATGTATTTGTTGAGTTTGTTTCAGTTTTATAGGTTAAAATTTTATTATTATTTTGCAAATTTTGAAAAAGAAAAAGATCATTGAATATCGTATACATACGGCATAAGTAAGACGGATCTATTGGAATGGGTCGACCCACTTAAATGAAAAATAAAATGCCAACAAGGAGAGCAAGAGACAGGGTTGTTTATTTAATTGTTTCTCTCTTTCTTTAATCAAACCTTTCACAAAAATTCCTAGCTTGCATGTGCAATTTTCACTCTTCAAGATTCCATGTTCACGTCAACTTTAATTTAGTTTATAGTATATCAGAGACACAACGTAGATGATCTATATATTATAATCTTTAACGCTAATAACATTAACATAAGTTTTAAAGAAATATCCCAATAATCGTTAAAAAAAATTATCATTAAAAAGAAAAACAATCAAAATAGATTTCATTAAACTAATTTAGACTTTAGAATTTAAAGTTATAACGTAAACTTTCGGAAATGAAGTTTAAAATTAAAAAAATAAAATAAAACATAATTTTTTTTAAAATAAAAACATTATATCGATCATTTTAGAATTATTTTGATAATAACCTTTTTAAAAAGAATTATTTGAAAGAATTATCCTAAGTTTTATATGTAACCATTATTTACCCAATTCTCATATCTATAAAAATAAAACATAACCCACATGGACCACATTATACAAAGTAATGCTTCAAATTCAGACACACATGAATTGACCAGTTACACACCATAGTGTCGCCATTTGGGTAGTTCAAGGGATATGTATATCTCAATTCCTGATAGAAGAATTAACACTTAAATGAAACTACGGTCGTATATTTTAATGGTGAAAATGCTCAGTGCGTTTAGTGTGTGTTTAGAATACTCTGAACACTTTATCACATAAAAAGGCATGAAAGTTCAGATCCATATGAGTTTTTCTTTTTGTTCGCGGTGAACGGTGCAGCCGTACTTGATAATGCCATACTATCTAATCGTATTTGTAATATGATTCATCATGGTAATTTCATTTCAAATAAACTGTTTCGCTCGGTCTAAGTTTTTTGAAAAAATGACTTTGAATGTGATTAATTGTTTCTTATACAAAAGAACAATACGTACACTATATTTTTCTTCTGTTTTTTTTTTTTGATAATCGTGGGAGTTCCCAGGCGGTAAGCCCAGACTAATCTCCACGAGGCCTTTCATTCGGACACACACGGTTATAGGCGGGAAAGTGACCAAGGCGACTCGAACCCAAAGCGAACACTCCATTTGGAGTTCCATAACCACTAGACCAAGAGCTCTTGGTTAGTTTTTTCTTCTGTTTTTTGCTAACAAGAACTAGATATTGCAACCATAATTCATCCATATTTGTATTTGCATCATTTTCTATAAAATTAATGGATATCTCATCTTACCATAGACACAAAATGATTAGTTGGATTTTCTTATTGTCGTCAATATAAACATTCTATATAGAGTTAAATAACTTTGTAGAATAAATTAGAAAGTCCGTGATCATATTATATAACATTATTTTATGAGCAAAGTTAGACTTTTCTTTATCGAAGTGGAGAACACTTCTCTTCACATGTTAGAAGACCATCACATGATGCTCTTTAATTCATGGATTTGAGTAAAAGTACTATACATTGGAGATACTAACATGTTTTGATGCTCTATAATATATCCTTTTTAGTTTTATTTTTCCGGTCTAAATTTACAAAATTCCATTGCTTAAATAAATGGTACTACGTTATGTGTTTAAATCTGATTACCGTTTCCCAATTATACTATTCATAGAAGTTAATTGTTTCCATTATGAGATTTTAACTTCAAAATTTGTAAGGATATTTGTGTAACAATCCAAGTTGTAATATATGAATTTTTTTTTTGAAAGAAGTGATTTGGTTACTTCTGTTACCAAAGTTGATTTATTTTTCTATTATACATCCATTAAGCATGTTTGGGCTGGAGTAGTGAAAAGATTGGTGGCCTATCGGGAAGTGATTCGCGATGTTGTACGAATGAAGCCAAAACACGGGGAAAGGTCGGTGGTGATTACAGAGTCAGTAAACAATGATTTTGAGCCTTGGAAAATTAACGCATCGACCATTGGAACGAGATGAGATTTACGTGCTGGGAGAGCGAGCGTGGGTGGCCTATTAGTCGTGGATGGTTGGGGCGTTACAAGTGGTATCAAAGCTTGTTAGTCATCTCGGTTATGACCCGAGAGGCGTCTTGAGACCTGTCGTGGGATGCAACGAAGACGTTGCGTTCTTTGACAGAGGATGAATTGTAACATCCAAAGTTGTCATATATGAAAATGATTTAAGAGAATTGATTTGTCTACCTATGTTATCAAAGTTGACTTACCTTTTTCGTCACAAATATGTTTAGAATTCTAGGGTTAAGCGTGTTTGGTCTGGAATAATGAAAGGATGAGTGACGTATCGGGAATTGATTCGCGATACCGTGCAAGTGAGACTAAAACACGAAAAAAAATTGGATGGTGATTGCAAGATCGAGTCTTGAAAAATTAATGCACCGATCGTTGAAACATGATATGATTCATATGTCAAAAGTGGTTCATTAGCCGGGTTGAGACATTACAATTTGAGCCTAAATTATTATCAATTTTTTTGAGTTTTTCTGCCTCTATTATAGTTTTATAATACGTGTTCTTTTATCGTTTTATTAGAAAAAAAGAAAGATTAAAGGCTACAAAAAGATTAAAATAACAGTAGGGTAGAGGCAGAAGTACTTTTTGGGATCCAAATCATCTTTTGCTGCTTCTTCTCTGCCCTGTGTTTTATTTATATTTCCCATTAACAGAGTAAAACCAAAATCCATGGGGTTCTTCGCCTTACAATCCCAACGCACTTCTCTCCTTCTTCTTCTTCTTCCTCATCTTCATCTTCTCCGATGCCACCAAATACCTATACACTCCCCTTCTCCACATTCCTACTCTGTTTCTTCTTCATCCCCTGTTTCTCCCTCGACCAACAGGGTCAAACTCTCTTCTCATGGAAGTCCCAGCTAAACATCTCCGGCGACACTCTCTCCTCCTGGAACGTGGCCGACGCATCTCCCTGCAAATGGGTCGGCGTAGAATGCAACCAGAAAGGAGAAGTCTCCGAGATACAGCTCAAAGGCTTCGACTTGCAAGGCTTCCCGCCGGTGACGATTCTCCGGAGACTCGAGTCTCTTACTTCCCTCACTTTATCTTCACTCAATCTCACCGGAGTAATCCCAAAGGAGATCGGAGACTTGACGGAGCTCAAAGTACTCGACTTGTCGGATAATTCCCTCTCCGGCGAAGTCCCTGTGGAAATCTTCAGGCTCAAGAAACTAGAGACTCTGTCTTTAAACACGAACAATCTAGAAGGTGTGATTCCGACGGAGATTGGGAATCTTTCAGCAGTCGTTGAGCTTATGCTTTTTGACAACAAGTTTTCCGGAGAGATTCCGAGGAGTATCGGAGAGCTCAAGAATCTAGAAACCTTCCGTGCCGGTGGGAACAAGAATATAAGAGGTGAGATTCCTTGGGAGATAGGTAACTGCGGGAATCTAAAGATGCTTGGCCTCGCTGAGACTAGTCTCTCCGGGAGACTTCCGGCGTCGATTGGAAACCTGAAACGCGTTCAGACAATAGCGATTTACACGTCACTGTTGTCTGGTCCGATTCCAGATGAGATTGGAGACTGTACGGACCTACAGAATCTGTACTTGTACCAGAACTCGATCTCTGGATCGATTCCTACCACTATTGGAAGTCTAAAGAAGCTGCAGAGCTTACTCTTATGGGAGAATAACCTCGTCGGAAAAATCCCGACAGAGCTTGGAAACTGTCCTGACCTCTGGCTTATCGATTTGTCTGAAAATCTCCTCACCGGAAACATCCCGAGGAGCTTCGGGAACCTTATGAATCTTCAAGAGCTTCAGCTGAGCGTGAACCAGATCTCGGGAACGATCCCTGAAGAGCTAGCGAATTGCACGAAGCTTACGCATTTAGAGATTGATAATAACCTCATTACCGGGGAGATACCGTCGTTAATGGGTAATCTGAAAAGTTTAACGATGTTCTTCGCGTGGCAGAACAAGTTAACCGGTAACATCCCTGAGAGTCTCTCGGAGTGTGGAGAGCTTCAAGCTATTGATCTCTCTTACAACACTCTCTCTGGTTCGATACCAAAAGAGATCTTTGAGTTACGAAACCTCACGAAGCTGCTTCTTCTCTCAAACGATTTGTCGGGAGTTATTCCGCCGGAGATTGGAAACTCTACAAATCTCTATAGATTAAGACTCAACGGAAACAGACTTGCCGGGAGTATCCCGGCGGAGATGGGCAATCTGAAAAATCTAAACTTTATTGATTTAAGTGAAAACCATCTCGTCGGAGTAATCCCTCCGGCGATCTCCGGTTGTGTAAGCCTCGAGTTTCTCGATCTCCACTCCAACAGTATTTCCGGTTCATTGCCCGGTACGCTTCCAAAGAGCTTGAAGTTTATCGATTTCTCTGATAATTCTCTAACCGGTCCTCTCCCTCCGGGAATTGGGTTGTTAACGGAGGTTACTAAGCTCAACCTCGCAAAGAATCGATTCTCCGGCAACATCCCTAGAGAAATCTCCACGTGTCTGTCTCTACAGCTTCTCAACCTCGGCGACAACGCCTTCACCGGGGAAATCCCAGACGAACTGAGCCAAATCCCGTCTCTAGCAATCTCACTAAACCTCAGCTGCAACGCCTTCGTCGGAAACATCCCGGCGAGATTCTCCGATTTGAAAAACCTCGGAGTACTCGACATCTCTCACAACCATCTCACCGGAAAGTTAACCGTCTTATCAGACATGCAGAATCTCGTCTCCCTCAACGTCTCCTTCAACGAATTCTCCGGCGAATTACCCGACACGCCGTTCTTCAAGAAGCTCCCACTCTCCGATCTCGCCTCAAACAGAGGACTTTACATCTCCAACGGAATCTCGAACGGGTTAACATCCTCAACCCGGAAGAACTCCGCCGTTAAACTAGGCATTTCAGTCCTCATCGCCGTCACCGCCGTCCTCGTTCTCCTCGCGGTTTACACTCTCGTCAGAGCACGAGCCACCGGGAAACAACTCCTCGATGAAGAAGAAATCGATTCCTGGGACGTGACGCTTTACCAAAAACTCGACTTTTCAATCGACGACATCGTGAAGAATCTAACTTCGGCGAACGTGATCGGAACCGGAAGCTCCGGCGTGGTTTACCGTGTAACGATTCCCTCCGGCGAGACACTCGCGGTGAAGAAGATGTGGTCGAAGGAACAGAGCGATGCGTTTAACTCAGAGATCAACACTCTTGGATCGATTCGTCACAGGAACATAGTGCGTCTTCTTGGTTGGTGCTCGAATCGGAATCTGAAACTCTTGTTCTACGATTATCTCCCCAACGGAAGCCTGAGCTCTCGGCTTCACGGCGCCGGGAAAGGAGGAGGAGTTACTTGGGAGGCTCGATACGACGTCGTTCTAGGTGTGGCCCATGCGCTTGCTTATCTCCATCACGATTGCCTCCCCGCGATTATACACGGTGACGTTAAAGCTATGAATGTCTTATTGGGCCCCCAGTTCGAGCCCTATTTAGCTGATTTCGGTTTAGCGAGAACCGTTTCCGGTAATCCAGATACCGGGATTGATTCATCAAAACCGAGTAATCGGCCTCCTTTGGCTGGTTCTTATGGCTACATGGCTCCCGGTAAGCTTGAAAAAACTTATACATACTCTTTATCTAAATTTATTTGATTATCGATTTTAATTTGTTTTTGTGTTACAGAACATGCCTCCATGCAACGTATAACCGAGAAGAGCGATGTGTATAGTTACGGAGTGGTGTTACTAGAGGTTTTAACCGGGAAGCATCCATTAGACCCGGATCTACCAGGAGGTGCACATTTGGTTAAGTGGGTGAGAGATCACTTAGCTGAGAAAAAAGATCCGAGCAAGCTTCTTGACCCGAGACTTAATGGACGTAACGATCCGGTTATGCATGAGATGCTTCAGACACTTGCGGTTGCGTTCCTATGTGTGAGCAACAAGGCAAGTGAAAGGCCAATGATGAAAGATGTTGTGGCAATGCTCACGGAGATAAGGGATACTGATGTTGGACGGTCGGAGATCGATAAGGTGAAGAGTGGTGGTTGCGGAAGCAAAGAGTTACAGATGATATCTCATGAGAAAATCATCATCTCTCACGGTTCGTCTAATTGTTCATTTGCATTCTCGGATGACTCTGTTTGAAACATATACTAACGTGTGAGAAGTGTGAATTGTGTGTGTATTTACAAAAGTTGTGTGAATATCTTTTTTTTGTTTTGGACTTTAAGCATTTTGAAAAGCTTTTGTATAATCAATTTGAGGGGCGATATTAAAAGTCTTATAATTGCAATAAATTTATTTCTGTAAATTTTAATTTTGCAAGTAATGTAATCAGTAAAACAAGTTAACAGCAAGAGTATACATATTTCATGTCTTCAATGATATAAATGTCATTACATTGTTCTTGTTGTAATTGTTTTTTATTTTATGTTTTCTCTCTAACCTACTCGACTTGTTTCTTACATATTAAGAAAACACATTAAATCAATATAATAAATATATTGTTTTTTATAATTTTTAATTTTTAATAATTTTTAACCAATAATAACTTAATAAATTCATTTTTTTTGAGATTTACAATATTTTCATAGAAAACACAAAAATTCTATCTTTATGAACAATTTTTTTTCCTAAACATTGATCTTAGTGAAATAGAGAGAATATTTTGTAATTTTTGATAAGTATCAAGCAGCACAACTATATACACAGAACATATAACATATAATTTTTGTGTCAAATCATCTACAAAATGTGGATAATTATTATGCCTTCTAATATAAAGAAATATCGTATTTATCATCGATGATATGTTTAGTTTTTTGGTCCACAGTATTTATCGTCATTGAAAAAACAACATGTGAAGGTTCCAAAATATTTGAGTGTCATTTTTCCTATTATCAATAATAAATTAGTTAGATTGGAAATAGTTTGAGAAATAAGTTGTGTATCTTTCAAATTAACTATGACGTATCCGTAAAATTCGAATATGAAATGGAACATGCGACTAATATCATTAGGAAATTGGTCTAATTTTATAATAGGCAATAATAACAACATGGTATAACACTATAACATCCACGTAATGTTCTTTAATCAAACTTGTAATATGTACATAAGTGAAATAGAGTTATGTTAGGAATGTATGAACATACAACTTAATGAAATTCTATGTTATTAGATTTATAAAAGTTATAGAGAAATCTAAAGAAAAGAAGGACTAATAATTAAGTTTGGTAATACAAAAAAAAATGATTGGGAAGGAAGTAGTTGGAGTTATACGCGAGAAAGATTCGTATTTAGTTGTTTTGATTGTTTGTTTGTTAATAAGCCAAATGATTTGTGAAGTTGTGGAGAAGAAGATAGGAGCGAGTGGATGACGTGGACCCTTTCATCGCCACCCTCGTCACATGAGCATGTGCTGTATCTCAATACATAACAATGACTTTCCAGCCAATGTAACCACCATTTTTGGTACAATTATTCACATTAGTATTGATTGTCACTCAGATATTTAGATATACATCCTTCAATTCTGTTCACATAAGAAGTAATGTTGTACAAGCCCTAACCCTTGGCAATTTTAGAATGTGCTAGATAATTGTATGGGTATGAACCAGTAGCGGTCCTGGACACAAGCCAAAGAAGCATGTGCTTTCCGTCCTAATTAGAATATCAAAAATTTTGGTTTTTTTTTTAAAATAAAATTGTTAGTAGAGTAGTTGATTTATAATTAGTGTTAATATGGTTGTGGTGCTGATATTGAATGTAATCAACTTCCTTTTCCATTTATATGTAAACGGTCCAATTTTTTTTTGGCTTTCCGACCCACAATTGTCCAGGGCCAGACCTTGCATGAACTATACTTTTATAAAATTAAGCAATAAAAAAATAAGATTTGATTTTATAGAAACTTTAATCAAAATATTTGGGGGGGGGATTCATAAAATATAAATATCAAATAATTGTCTCTCAATATTGAAGTGACTATAAGTTTATTATTAATAAGAAAAAAAAAAAGATAAAGACTCCACTCCTCTCCTCTGTGGGATCCACTGATAGGATATTACCGAACTTTTGAACGAAACAGTTATGTCATGGCGCCAAAAAAAAATATTAAAGAAACCATCACAAAAACCTTTGACAAAGAGGGAGAGAAACAGAGAACAGACACAGCTTAAAACATTACACAGTTTGGCCAAACGCTAAACCAAATCGAACAGACATTTAGAAACATTCATATATAACAAACATATACCCAAACCGTATCAAACGCGACGCCCTAGTAACTGTATCCTTTCACAAACAAGCTCTCGGAGGCAGCAGAGTCACCAGAAGCCCCGGCAATGTATTTCCCAAGTGTAGCGTCCGAGTTAGCCTTGCACCTTACCAAGAACGTGGCCTGAGCTTTGGCTACGTTCTCTTTCTTACCTCCCCAAGCCTTGAGGGTGCTTTGCTGGAGGGCTCTCCCAAAGGAGAAAGTTAGCGTCCATGGCTTCAACACATCCAGCTTGTTCATTGCGTTCAGATTTAGCGTTGCTTCCTCTTCGCTCTGTCCTCCTGAGAGGAACACGATTCCTGGAACTGCTGGTGGGACCGTGCGGCGAAGAGCATTCACTGTGTATTCTGCTATCACTTCCGGTGCAACCTGGTAGCAAAACAATTATAAGTTTTTGTAAACCTCAACAAACCACACCCAGTTTCGTTACCTTGGCGCTGTCGGAGCCGGGAGTGACCATGTTAGGTTTAAGCAGAGTGCCTTCGAGGAGGACGTGGTGGTCGTTCAAGGCCTTGTACACGGCAGAAAGAACTGTCTCAGTAACAGCCGCACACTTCTTGATGTCGTGGCTCCCGTCAGTCAGAACCTCTGGCTCCACGATTGGGACTAGTCCGTTCTCCTGGCAGATGATGGCATAGCGTGCCAGCCCTTTGGCGTTCTCTTGGATACAGAGCTCGCTTGGCTCGGTGGCTCCAATTTTGAGGACTGCACGCCATTTGGCAAACCTGGCTCCTGCCTTGTAATACTCCTGGCAACGTGCACCAAGCGAGTCTAGACCCTGAGTAGTCGTCTCACCATTGGTCCCTGCTAGATCAACCACACCCTTGTCCACTTTGATTCCGGGGATAACTCCGTTCTCCTGATACAGAAAAAAATCAGATTAATCCGTAGAAACCTTAGGTTCCATTCGAGTCATGTCAATCGCTTCAACTCTGCAACTCTTAAAACACACACTGTGGGGAACAGACCTGGAGGAACTCGACAAAGGGCTTGCCATCAGAAGTTTTCTGATAGAGGGTTTCCTCAAAGAGGATAACGCCCGAGAGGCAAGGGAGAGCACCTGGGGAAGTGAAGAGGAGCTCACGGAGAGCTTGACGGTTGGACTCAATGTTCTCAACATTGATGCTGGAGAATCGTTTCCCAATGGTTCCAGTGCTCTCATCTGCCGCCAGAATCCCCTTTCCCGGTGTTGCAATGTACTTGGCCGTCTTGATCAGCTCATCTGAACTCAGAAAGCACATAAGACACAACCTTAAGAGACAGGAACACAAAGAGTTGCTAAACGAGAAGAGCACATGTCTAAGTGTTATGTACCTGCGTATTTGCCGACAAAAGCAGACATGGTTGCTTTTTGTAAGTGCAAGAGAGACTTTGCTGAAGAAGACGAGGAGGCCAAGACAAAGCCTTAAGTACCTGCAACTTTTGACTATATAGGTGTAATATCTACAAGGAATATCCTGTTATCATTCTGACATACGTGTCAGAAGGAGAGCCTGAGGAAGATTATCAACCTCGGATAAACAAATGGGTGATAGCTTCTACTACCAAACGGCAACCAGTGATCCCAACTTTATCCCCCAAGTCTTGGATATGTGGAGAAGAGAAAAGAGATCGGTACAAAACAAAAGCAATCTTATGTATCCTACCTCTCTCACACACTTCAACAACACGTGTGTGCATCATCCAAACACAAACAAGAGATATTTTTGGACACTGAATCCAAATGATGGATTATGCTTATGGAGTATCAAGAGTTCCAAAAATATTTATAATGTATATTGTACACAAGACTTGCAGGTTCTGAGTCTCAGGTTCGATCAACCCCTCACTTGGGCATATATAAAGTACATCAAAACTGTTCCCAAGAACTTGAGGGGGTATAAATGGGAAAACCAACAGAGTTAAAGACGATTCGTTTGATAGTTTGGGTAGAAGTTGTAGCGGATAGGATGGTGAATGCATCAGTAACCTGCACTGCAGTCCATGGAAGGGACAACTAATGCTGCAGGACCACACTAGTCGTCGTCTGTGCCAAAATATCGGTCCCCAAACTCGCCCATTCCAGGAATAACACGAAACTCTTTGTTTAACCCATTATCGATCTCAGATGTCACTATCTTTATTCTTGGGAATTTTTTGCAGACCACATGAACACCTTGAGGTGCCTGGTTAAACAAAGAGAAACAAATATCTAAATACAGCTGCATTCTTGTGGATAAACATGGATAGGGGTGGATAAAGATGATATGGGCAGGGTGGTGTGTTAGCTAGCTTACTGAGATAAGGTTTAGAAATACAATGTTTCCCTCGGGTACACCCTTGCTTATAAGGAGATTGATAGCTTGAACTGCTGAGTTTCCTGAAAAAAATATCATAAGGCACTTAAAAGATGTTGTTTCATTGACAAGCTGTGTGCATTTGAGCAAGAAAACAGTGGAAGTACAGTGTTTACAGTGATGAACAATATCAGTTACCTGTGCCGAGAATAGGATCCAACAATAAGACATGCCTCTCCGAGATATCGTTTGGCAGCTTCTCATAGATGAGCTGCAGAGTTATTTAGACATCAAGCACCGGTGAAAGAGAACACCCGGGCTGAAATTGGGGTGACTCATTTACCTGTTGACCATTGTCGCCTTCTCTGTGAATTAGGATCTTCCCAATCTTGATGCCTTTGCAACATGCTCGCAGCGCATTCTCCATGCTCTCACCGCTAGCATCATTTCAAAATACCATCAAGTTGGTGAGGGAATGAGATATGTAAGGATGCTGAACGCAAGCTAGGATATTGGAAAGTACCTCCTAATCACAGAGACACCACATAACCGTTTACAGAAATCCACACCAGAATATATACATCCTGAGATAGATGACATGGATATTTATGAATTATGATCTATTCCGCTACATTTATAAACAAAAAATCTCGGGAATTCACTAAAACAGAAAGATCATTCCCAAATAAGCCTACCGGTTGGAGTAATCACTTGCTTTTCAGTAAAAGGAAGATGTCCAAGACCATGTTCTACGACCTGATAAACGTAGAAACAATCACACAAAGGTAAAGAGATATGTGAGAGAGAAATTTGTTCAACCATTTGAAAGATGTTTGATAATCCTACCAGCCGAATCAAACGATCAGAATAAAAGACAAAATCATGTTTGGTTGTCTGAGAATCTCGTATTAGGGTGTGCATCCCTCTTATCTGCAAGAGAAAGCAATTTGTAACGAAATCTTTGTTTGATGGTTGTGAGAATGCCAAATGATATACTTTGTAGTTCCATGAGAAGATATACCACTTACCTGAAATGTTGAGTGTATAACATAGAGATTAGGATATATTTTGCAGAGATCGTGTTGACCCAGCTTGGTGCAAATATGTTGCACAATTAAGTCAATAGCTACATGATTATCCCCACCACGAGGGATTATAATATCAGCATATTTCTTCGTGGGAAGAATGAAGTCATCAAAAGCAGGCTTTACAAACTTTGAGTACTGCATCAAAAGGTTGACATCAATTTCAGATATCAGCAGAAAACATATGGACTTGCAAACTCCAAACTAATATGACTGTCAGAGCAACAGGATATTCAAACAAAGAGCCATCAAGAAACCATTTCACATTGTTCTTGAGGATGATACATGCAGTAACAAAGCTAATACAGCCTAACCTGGTCAAGGACTGTGCCAATATCTCTACCATTCTCGACAGTATGTCTTCTTATCCTTCTTGCTAGACGAACGTCAGAATCTGCACAGGAAAAAAATTGCAATGTATAATAGCTGAAACTGCTAAGTTCAAAAACTTTATGAGCATTCATTAAAGCGTAAGAAGTTCCTTCATGTGAAATCTTACTAGCAGAGGAAGCTAAAAAATGGAATGGAATGTAATAGAAACTAGAGTTTACAGTAATGATCATGGGAGGAGGCAAAAAATGACCTGTACAAACAAAAATCTTCATGTTCATCAATCTTCGGACACGAGGATCATGGAACACAAGTATCCCTTCAAGAATTATAACATCCATAGGGTTCACCTGCAGATTTAGTTCTTTCTTTCGATATCAGGGCATCGTACGATAAAAAATATATATCTAGCTACATCCCTAACCCGATAAAAGCCAGTGACGACATCTAGGACATTGGTATTGTTACAGGAAGGGGCAGTAAGAAAATGAACACAGCATCACAAGTATCCCTCATTATCCTAAGACCACAAATATTAATTAATAATATGCTTATGAGCGATACTGAGAAGGGAGATGGTACCCTTCTGAAAACACTGCTCTTGTAAGTTTTGCAATCATATTTTGGAATATCTACAGCTTCACCTTGCCTCAATTTCTCCATACAAGACAGCAAATGGTCTGTATCAAATGCGTCTACATAAACCATAATAGATAATTACGATCAAGATCAACAAAAACATACGGAGGATCACAAAGAGTACTACATAATTTTTTTGTTCATAACTCCCACCAACTAGCAAAAGTACTGTCAGAGATGAAATTCCTATGAAAACACGAGAAATATATAGACCAATCACTAGATGTCACTAGAGAATATGGATGTTGGTTATGCCATAACATCCCTAAGAAGATGTGAAATACATTATTCTCTTGAGAGACTAGAGCAGAATACAGAAAGCATCCCAATTCCAAAAGTATTCTCACCCGGATGGTCAAAGTTGTATTCATGAACTCTAGCAAGTTCTTCTTCAGTCAAACTATGATAGAATGAGTCCTGCCAAATTATTTATCATTGGATGATTCAGTGAAGCAATTTGTGGTTTATCATGATGAAGAACGTCTGAGAATTAGATACATTCACTGACACACAAATATTTAAACAATAGTGACAAGGTTGTACCATGTTAAACTTCAGCCAATATACAAATTAGAAACACAGATCAGGGAGGTGGTTATCACTTCACATCATGAAACAAACCAAACAAGGTTACCTGATTAATAAGTACAACACGCTGATCATGCAGTTGCTGGATGATCATATCACAGACAGTAGTCTTTCCCGATGCTGCGCCTCCAGCAACACCTAACCATAAAAAATCAAGCCACAACATCTCAGATCAAAACCGGTCTATTGAGCCAAGTACAAAAAGCTCAACTGACCTATTACAAAAGGCTGTCTTTGGATCTCTCCTGATGCAGAAATGGTTTGCTTAACTGCCTTTTGCTCCAGTCCATTCACGTGACCATTGACATGGAAACCAGAAAAATGAACCTTGGAGGAGGTTTGTATCATGTCAACAACGGAGTTAGAACCCATCACGACGAGGATTCTAAACAATGAAAACAGGTAAACCATATAAAATAAAAGGTGAGCCATTTAAAAATATCTTAATCTCTGTCATAATCATATGCATATGCAAACAAACAAAAGAGAATCTTACATCACCACCTAACCAGGACTAACTTTGATTTTTCAGAACCCTTAAACTAGATTTCCAACTCATGTGTCTTCATCGAACAAAAGAGTGATACTTTAGCTGAAACCAAGACATAATCATAATGATCCGAACTCATTTGTCTTCATAGATTAAAAAAAATGCGAAAGCTAAACCCTTTAATGATCAAATTCAATCCATAGGGAAGAAAGCCAAACCATGGACCATGGTCGAACATTGTCAAGGTTACATCGTGTTTATGTAACAGAAACAGATCGTGAAAGAAAAGCAAAGCGCATGTCTGAAAATGCAATGGAGTCACAAAATGAGATTCGAAATTTACCCAGATTCAGCTACGATCTGAAGGATCCCAGGAAATCTCAGTTAAGATGTAGAAGCAGTTTCTCTACAATATAATCTCAAAGAAGAAAGGGACACAATTTTTAATTTGATTAATTAATTATACAACTATATAAGTTTTTAATTGTTTACAAAGGGAGGCAACAAGCTGGATACGGACATGATTGGTTTGGTAATATTATAATAGCTGAGCGTGGTGAGATACGACGAACGCGAGACGAAGAACAAGGAAGACGGTGGAATCTAGATATTTTCCTCTTTCTCTCTCTATTTCTTTATTTGTTTGATTAGAGTTGTATACTTTATAATCGTTCAGAATCAACCCCATAATTGATTTGGATCTTTTTTGGTGAAACAGAAACAATTCCGGTTTAGTTTTGCCAAGACCGGAATTTTCATAGCTTTCTTACTCAATTGCGATTGTGGTTTGATTTGGGATTTTGGTGGAACCAAAGCAAGCTCGGTACGTTCCGGTTTAATAGCTAAAACCGGAAATTTTATAGCTTTTCTTACTCGATTGTGGTTTGATTTGGAATATACATTCATCCTTCTCCGTCTCTCTCTCTCTCGAAGCTTCAAGTCGACTTCTATGGCAGCATCGATGTCTTCTTCTTGCTGCGTTTCATCACTTCGTCTAATCCCATTTAGCCGGACCTTCTTCTCCTCCGTTCATCATCCATCCAAAAACCTAATTTTCCGGCCAATCCCCTCCTTTCTTCGAACCATCGTCACGTTCCAGAAAATCCCAACCGGAATCGTATCTCCGTTATCAGCTTCATCATCATCTCCTTCAAGCTCCGTCGACCTTCAACCAATCGAAGAGCTTCCTCCGAAGCTACAAGAGATCGTCAAGCTCTTCCAATCGGTACAAGAGCCAAAGGCCAAGTACGAGCAGCTCCTCTTCTACGGGAAGAATCTAAAACCTCTTGAATCCCAATTCAAGACGAGGGAGAATAAAGTCGAAGGATGCGTTTCCCAGGTATGGGTTAGGGCTTTCTTCGACGAGGAACGTAACGTTGTCTACGAAGCTGATTCAGATTCGGTTCTCACCAAAGGACTAGCTGCTTTACTAGTCCAGGGCTTATCTGGAAGACCCGTGACGGAGATTCTGAGGGTAACGCCTGACTTCGCGGTTCTTCTCGGTTTGCAGCAGAGTCTGACTCCTTCGAGGAACAATGGGTTTCTTAATATGCTCAAGTTGATGCAGAAGAAGGCTCTGAATCTCGCTGTGAAAGTAGAGGAGGGTACTTCAGAGTCATCATCAATGGATGAAGCTACTGTTGTTGAGGTGGTTTCGGACTCAAAACCTAGTGTAGTTGAGGTTGAAGAGTCGGATAGTGTGTCAAAGGTTGTTGCTTTAGGGAGTAGAGGGATGAGGATAAGAGAGAAGCTGGAGAAGGAGTTGAATCCTGTGGAGTTAGAAGTTGAAGATGTTTCTTACCAGCATGCAGGACATGCTGCTGTTAGAGGGAGTGCTGGTGCTGATGGGGAAACGCATTTCAATCTGCGAGTGGTGTCTGATGCTTTCCAAGGTAAAAGCTTGGTTAAGAGGCATAGGATGGTATACGACTTGTTGCAAGAGGAGTTGCAGAGCGGGTTACATGCTCTCTCTATTGTGGCTAAGACTCCTGCTGAGGTTTGAGGGCGTTGCAATGGAAGAAGGAGATAGATCCGGATCTTTTACTCCATTTGCTTCGCGTTTTGTTCTCTAGTCCTTTTAATAATGTTTTGAGTGCTTGATCAGGATCGTGTTATATTTAGATTCTCTAGATGAGAGAGGTGTTGGCTGTACCTAAAGGATTGGATCATTATGGAGGATATATATAATGTTTGCACGTCATGTTTCCCCATTTTCAAAGTGCAATCTTTTATTCTTTGTTAGCATCAAGATCTTATATCTTTTGTTATGGTTTCTTGATATTGAGTTTTCATGTCCACACTTTGAGAGTGCTCCAGAGATGAATAGGATCAGAGAATATTCGAGATTGGTCTGCATATGGCCAAGTTTGAATTGCTAGGATCACAACATCTTACGAAAGTAAAAGGTAAAGTTTTCTTGTTCATTTCTCTTTCGTCTAGATAATCAAAGTTGGTAATGTTTTAATCAAATGGTGCAAGTTGGTTTGAAAGATGGCAGAGAGACAAGAGATTTGGTTGCTTTATTTCTTTCTTTCTGATAAAAACAATAAAAAAATGTGAAAGGAGTTTCAGCTGATCCCTGTTTCAGTCTACCATTTGACATGTGGTGTCTTTCTAAAGCCTCCATTAGGTAAGACTTGTGTGGTTTTATATACAATCAACTTTACATGCCTGTCTACTGAAACTAGTTGTGGTTTTAGACTTTTCGCTATGTGAGACCATTGTATCTAATATTTGAAGTTTCCTGTACAAAGTGTTGATGTTTAGTTGAGATTTTGAATTTTAAAATCCTCTATATTGGCATATGCTAGAAAATGGGTAAGCTTCCTTTTTATTTGTTTGTGTGTTTTTGATTACTTTTAAGCCCTGAAGGGTACCAACGTAAGAATCTTATGTTTGATACCTCTTTTGCTTTTGATCTTTGATCTTTTCTGTGGTGGTTCAGGTATGTTCAACAGTACAATTTTTTTTAACCCTGTTCTTGGAACTGTGTCTAATGGAGATCAATTATGAATCTGTTGCCTAGAAACATAAGATCTTTTCAGCTTTTTTGATCTTCGAAGTACTACAAACTCCAATCTCTGTTCTTGGATAGAGTTCACTCGGTCTTGATCTTTTATACATTTTGTGGGTAAGCAAAAACAGATCTATACTTAATAACATGCCAAAGCTATTGACTTTGAAGTTTACTGGGACAACCGTTTGGTCTTCTTCATCGTCTCTTCGTCGTGCAGGTATGAGAAATTAGGATTCCTATTGGTGGACTGGTCATCTGAAGTTGGCACATCCCGTGCAGCCAGTAAGAGTAATGAATCAACCCAAAATGAGCTCTGACTTTGAAGGTACCTCTAATCTGATATTCTATCTTGTTGTTCTGCACCTCTCTACTGAGCTCCACCGCATGGTTTACAGGCAAGTAGACCAAGCTTGAGATCAAACGGATCGGTTCCATCCTTGTGTCCCGTTTTCTCTGCGAAAATGACTGGACCCCTTGCACCGCAATCAGTTTATTGAAGAAGAACAGCTCTATCTTAAGATGCTCAAATCTCATTTCTATCTTCTTGTTAGGGTTGGTGAAGTTCATCACCATGGAAAATCGCTGTTGAAATTCACCGGTGAGTCGAAGTAGATTGTGTGTAGACTCGCGTGTGGGATGTCAAATTCAGGGGTTCTTGGTTTAACCGCAAGAAACACAATCAAAGTAGCTATCCCGAAGAAGATGAGCACAAGGCTGAACACCAAACATAAACCAGCTACACACCATATCAACGGATTGGTCCTGCTGCTCCGTGGCTGCCGGAGAATCACCCTATCTTCCCTTGGCTCTGTATCAAGACCGTTGAGTTTAACGTCCGGTAGTTTTGTTAAAACCATTTGGTTAAGTGGCGTGGACTGTGTGCTATGTGGTGTTCTCCACGGCGTGGTTCTTGGAGTATACCATACAGACGACGGTGTGTCCCATGGCGGCGTTTCAGGCGGTTGCGACGGTGGTGGAGGAGGAGGTAAAGTAAGTAGATTTGACATGGGTTATGTGATCAATGAAAGGAAATTTGGAAATGTGTAATGGTTTTGGGTTAAATAAGAAAAGAAATAAAGTTTTGTTGTTTGTAAAAAGCGAAAGCTGAGAGTTTAGGCAAAAGAAGAGAGCTTTTGCATAATGGGGTTTGGTTTTGTAATAAGTGGGACCATGCGTGTCGTTTCGAAAAACTGGTAAAGCAGATCTCGGTGGCTTTAAAGTTTGAGAATGACATGCGTTTTATAGAACAATAAGATTTTGTAATTCTTAACAAGTGGCTTTTCCTGATTAAATCTAAGATAAAAAGAGTTTTAGATTGATTACAGGGGACATATACTTGTTAATTGAACAAGATCTAGTTTACTCGTAAAAAGATGCAATGACCACATTAGCATACCATATAATATATTTCCTCCGTTTCGAATTAGATGATGTTTTAGTAGGTTTATGTTGTTTCAAAATATTTGATGTTTTGAGATTTTAAGTTATCTTTTGAAGTTTTAAGGTTAACTTTAACTTTATTGAAAATTGTTCAACCAATAAAATTTTACAGATTTTTTTATAATTGGTTGAATGATTTTAAAAATATTTCTTTAAAAAATACTTTTTAGATAAAAATGAATTTCTTAATATTCGTGCATGAAACCAAAACTTCATGTATTAAGAAACGGAGGGAGTATTTTTTTGATTGAGGTATTGTTATACATTTTAGTCATGATAGTTATAAAACACATACAAAAGTTAAATGCTATGATAAAAAAAAATTGTTAGATGCATGCATGTATTAAGTTCCGTAAAAATATTAAAAATAAAAAATCGAAGATTCATCTTGACGTGTTATCCATTGATAATCATCTCAGAGCATGGACTGGAAAACAAAAAGGATCCAAAAGCCGATCCGTTTCGCAAGATATAATACTTGACGCTTTTCTTTTTCTTTTTGTTTCTCAAACATACAATAATTATAATGTATTTATAGAGTTGTAGTACAAAAATGAGTTACAATTTGATTAGTTACATAATTTTATTAATGGTTTGAAGATAATTGATAGTATTTGATATCAGTTGCATGACAAATGTTTCATAAGCAAACCACCACACAATTTGTGTAAGCTTTTTTATGGAACTGCTACTAATATTTATACTCAAAACTAATACTCCTAATACTTATATGGAAGTGGACTATTCAGAATCCTTAAGTGCTTTCTTTGCTTCAATAGCCTTGTTAAATAAGATTGACCAAAAAAAGCTTGTTAAATAAGAATTACATATCGCAAAAAAAAAAACATGAAACAAAAAAAAAAACTCTTCTCAAATCGGGATAGCCATATATGAACGTATGGATACTAGGTGTTGTTCTCACCGTCACGTATAAAATCATATTCAACAGGTCACGAACATCTTATCAAACGTCATGTTTTGTTAATTGACTATAACTTGTTTTATAATTAGGATCCTAATTACAAGAGATATAAATGTATTATTAATAGAGTGTAAAGGAAGGGTTTATGAAAGGTTAAGTAACTTTGAAAATACAAACCCGTCACAGAAGTCTAAAAGCCACATTTATAATAGAAACAACGAACCGAAAATTAATTGACATTGATGAAGCAACCTTTGTGTTAAGACTCTATGAGTGTATATATATATATATATATATATATGCATGGTTTATGAAATTTTAGTCTTCAGATATAAGGGCATCTCCAACCCTACTCCATTTTCTCCACCGAACACCATTTTGGAGTAAAATCTACTCCAACCCCACTCTATTTTCAACTCCAAAATGGAGTAATGGCTAGGGTTACTCCATTTATGGAGTAATCTTACTCATTACTCCATTTTGAAGTTAAACATTTTTATTTATGAAATGATCCTTTAATTCTTCAATACTTTTATTTTTTATTTAAATAATATTTTAAAATAATATAATAACATGACAAATAATAATATATTACACAAAGGATTATTTAATATTCTACATCAAAATGCATAAAGTAATTAAACAAAACAAACATAAATAATATAAAATAAAAATAACATAAAATATATTTAATAATTCGATAAACCACTTCTGAATCCGCTAAGATCGATGAAGTATTGCCCAAACGGAAAAGATTGAGAAGGACCTTTTGATCTTGTGATTCTGCAATTCGTTTTGATAATATTTGTACTTGTTGAGCTTGAATATATGTACGGACATTGGGATCTTGTATGAAACTCAAATCACAAAATAAACTTTGTTTCTTTTTTCAGTGCATAATTTTGTTTCTGAATCTCCCTACGATGCATTCTTTCAGCATTTGTCTTCTTTTAACCGTTTCAAAACTTGTTTATTTCCTTCTTCTAAGGTTTTTATAACTATTGATGTTTGATCATCAAGTTTTCTTTTCATTTTTGATCTTTTGACCCCATTTGGAAAGATATTGAACGTGCATTTGGAGTTCTACAATCACTTTGCCATTATGAAAGGACATGTTCGTTTTTAGGAAAAAAAATGTGTTACATGACATCATGACTACATGTATAATTTTACATAACATGATAATTGAGGATGAGTGTGAACTTGATGCACAATCTAACTTAGGAGAAGCTCCACCTCCGGATATTGAAATTGCAAAAGAAGAAAATATAAGATTTCAAAATTTTCTTGCTAGATTTAGGAATATTAAAGATAAAAAAATTCATTTTTCATTACGAAATGCGTTAGTTAAGCATTTGTGGGGAAAATATTCTAATAATAGTTATTGAACCAAAATATGTATTTTTTTAATCATTTCTTGTATTTTTAATAATAAATGGTTAATTTAAATAAATTATTTTAAAAAACTTTTGTAAACATAAGATAATTTAGGATTTATAGGTAAATTCTTAGAAGTAGGAGGTATTATTAATAATTATTAATTACATAAATATAGAATCATTTAAGAATATATATTTTTGGAGTAAAAAATAGAGTAATACATTGGAGGAAAACTCAACTTCATTTTGGTGTTACACCATTTTAGAGTAAAAAATGGGGTAATACATTGGAGATGCTCTAAGTAAATGGATGATTCAGAAAAAAGGATAAGACACTACAGTAGCAAACACAAAATCCTTCTCGTCGGAGAAGGAGACTTCTCTTTCTCACTGTGTCTAGCTTCAGCTTTTGGCTCGGCCACAAACATCACTGCGACCTCACTCGATTCAGAAGGTACTTCTCAAAAAAACTTATTATATGAAACATCTATTATAAGATCAACGTTAATCATCAAAAGGTTTACATGTAGATGAATTGAACAAAAAATATATGGATGCGATGGTTAATGTAAGCATGTTGACGAGATACGGGTGCAACGTCCAGCATGAGGTTGATGTGCACACGATGAGCTTTGATAACAGTCTGAGCCTGCGTCGCTACGACCGCATTGTGTTCAACTTCCCTCACGCAGGGTCTCGTTTCTTTGGACGTGAATTTTCCTCCAACGCCATCGAGTAAACATAAAATATATTCTCTTTATTTTTTATTTGTTACAATATAGTTTTCATGCAAGTGGTTTTTGATCGACGTAACAATGAAACGCTGCGTTTTGGGTCAGGGGCCATCGAGTGTTAGTTCAGGGGTTCCTTGAGAACGCCAAGGAGATGTTGGAAGAGAACGGTGAGATTCATATCACACACAAGACAACGTATCCGTTTAGTGATTGGGGGATAAAGAGGCTAGCTGAAGCAGAAGGTTTGAAGCTGGTTAAGGAGTCCAAGTTCGAGCTGAGTCATTATCCTGGTTATACCAACAAGAGAGGGAGTGGTGGACGTCGAAGTGATGATTACTTTCCCGTTGGAGAATGTTCTACTCTCATCTTTATCCAAATGAGAAAACATTGATCCAACTCCAAACCCATCTCCTCTAGATTTCAATCTATTTTTATCATCGTAATCCTGAAAACTGTTATAATTTTTTCTGGTAGTGTTTCTTCATTTGGTGGTGCAATGCTAATCATTATTAACATCTCTCGGTTTCAATTTATTATTAAATATATAATAGCTAAAACGTTGAGATTAAAAAAATATTAAAGGTCCTTTCAGCTACTACATCAAATTTAAAAATGCTGAGTCACAAAATATCAAATAAGTATTCTTAAGTTTTTCATAAAAATTTGAAAATAAATGAAATTCAACTGAAGATAACATATTAGAAAATGGAAGAAACGAAGTAATATATATATATATTCTCCAGCAAGACAAAATGAAAAGCTAAACTGGTGAAAATTCAAACTTTAGTTTATTGGTTGGTCCAGGGGTTTAGATCCAAATTATATAATTAAAAAATGTCCAAGGTAATGCCTCCAAGTTGCTAGAAATTTATAAATTAATAATAAATGGAAAAGAAGAAAAAGTAATACTTAAATTAAATATCATAAGAGCATCTACAATTATAATATCTAACTAAGATCATGATTAACTTCAGTTTCTTATGATGGAGTTCTTAATTTATGAATTGATTTATTTATTTTTTACATTTTTCGGCTAATAAACGTCTCTTATATCTTTTATTTATGAGACAGTTTTTAGATTTTCTTAGTTAAAAAATAAGAAACGTTTCTTGACAAAGATAAAAATTTCACCCTAAGAAATAATGGTTAATGACGCCCTAAATATCTAAGGAATAAAATTATAAAAATATACAAAATAGTACATGAATAATTAATCATCGTTGCTTTCATTAGAGTTTAGAAGAACCCGTATACAAACTCTTTCTGATACGTTTCTTTTGAAGTGGTTAATTTCCCTTTTTATAAGATAAATTAAAATCATAAAATTAAACAATACCAAAATGTTATTATTAAATGAATGAGGACTCGTTTTCGGTATATTAACGGCTGAGGCTGCTCTAAGCGTTAAGAAAAAAGAATATCATAAAGAAAACGTAACTCCAAACTGACATGCGTACACGTTGAAAGAATGGAACATAGAACTGTTTTTTTTTTTTTTTCTGTCATCCATTCGACATGGACACACGTCACACACGTTATATATGAATGTATATTACTGTGACACCGTTCAGAGTCTTGATAGACCAATCCAAAATCTCATTTTAGTCTCGAGATGGCTTGCCAAAAGGCTCATTTTGAGAATCAAATTCTCGATTTGTATAACAAAATCTCCAATCTCAAGAGCCTTAAACCTTCCAAAAACGTCGACGCTTTGTTCCAACAGCTCATGACCACGTGCTTGCCCACGGAGACAAACATCGACGTTGAAAAGTTGTGCCCTAAAGTCCAAGACATCAGAACCAATCTCATCAAGCTACGTAGTGAAGCTATAGGGTATTCAGAGCAACACTTCTCTACAATCTTGGGATCTCTCGAAGACAACCCACTTCACCATTTAGATCTCTACCCTTATTACAACAACTACCTCAAACTAAGCAAGGTCGAGTTCGATCTCCTCACGCTACACACGAGCCATGTCCCAACCAAGATTGCCTTCGTGGGCTCCGGTTCTTTGCCCTTCACATCCATCATCTTAGCCAAGTTCCACCTCCCAAACACGACGTTCCACAACTTTGACATCGACCCTCAAGCCAATTCCCTCGCCTCCAAACTTGTCTCATGCGATCCTGATCTTTCTAGACGTATAATCTTTCACACAATGGATATACTCAACGCCACGGAGATTCTACGTGACTACGAGGTTGTTTTCTTGGCGTCTCTTGTCGGTGTAGATAAAGAAGCAAAAGTCAAAGTCATTGAACACTTGGAGAAACACATGGCTCCTGGTGCTCTTCTCATGCTTAGGAGTGCTAAAGGCCTTAGAGCTTTCCTATATATAGATGTTGATCCTTGTGATCTAAAAGGTTTCGAGGTCTTGGAGACTTATCATCCCTCGTTGTCTGATGGCTTTGTGAACTCGGTGATGGTCTCACGCAAACTCGGTAATTGATTATTTATGAATGGTGTATATTGGAACTTGATCGGTGGTAAACTTTTTTTATTTATTGAAACTGATTGTTAATAAATTCTACGTAACTACGTATCTTTTTCTAAACACCATTAGTGTGAATGTTTGTTGGAGTGGTTTGTATCTTAATTTTTTTATATGTTTGAAATATGTTCTTAACATTTTTACCAAAAAATATATGTTTGAAATATGTTGTGAGGATACGTACTGGTTTTTCTACAAACTATATGCATACTTAAGTTGTGATATTTTACAAATCTCCTACGAATTTGAGGATCAAAATGTGTATATCATATTTAAATCAAATAATCATAGTACAAGTATGGCAACAACTTGAAACGGAATCATCTTGCTGGCTCGACCCGACAACAGGAAGTTGGTGCATGATTATGAATATGCCCATGATTCAAAATTTGTCTGTATACACTTAGTTAGATAAGAAACTAAAGGCTTTCCACGTTTTCCGGTGCCATATTGAAAAATACATAATTATATGGTAAACTTCTAATTATTTCAAAAAGTAATGTATTATTTTTTTAGTAACGAGTATATGGAATCAATTAAACCAACTAACATAATATTTATTTATTTATTTGTAAAAGAACAATTATCAATGTGGAATTACTAGTTTACAGAATGAAAACAAGCTCTATAAATTTGCACATATATATATATATATAGAGAGAGAAATATTCTAAGATATAACTAAAAAAAATTTGTCACCAAAATAGTTTTTAAGAAGAAAAATGACCAAAATAATATTAAAAAGTGTAAATGTATATTTATACCATTTGAATTAACTAATCTAGATTTATGGTTTAGAGTTACGGGGGTGAAGTTTTGGATGTAAAGTTTAAAACAAAATTAAAAAAAATATTACTTTTTTAAAATAAAATATATATTTTAGTCATTTCTGTCTTTGATGGTTATTTTTGTAACAAAAACTAAAAAAAATATTTGAAATTTTTGCCCATATATATCAGGTAAATATTTGTTTTCTTCTACTTTGATATGTATAACCTATATGCAGAAATAGCTTTATAAAATGTTATTTGTAGTTCTCTCACTTTTATGAATGGCTTTGTTAAAATTAACAATTTCTCCAAGTGTAAGTCAAATCGTACTTATATGAAACCACATACATTTCTACACTATTCGTAACTTATCCGTGAGACAATGGTATAGTGGAATCAGTGGATGACTGTTAGGGTTAAAAATTAGGTCAAGTTTGAAGCCGTTACTTGTTTAACAAAAGAGGTGCTGATCTACCTCATGCGACTCATTCTTCCTAGTTCAAAAAATGTGATTTATTCTAATTATCTAGTCCTCTTTCTCTCCTTTTGGCTCTGTCTTTGTCAATTTCTTGACTAAATCTTGTTTTTTTTTTTGATAACCCTGAGTATATGACGGCCGAAATCAATCGACTAGTTCCATAGAAGCCTAACTACCGATGTTACTCAGATTCAGTTGTTCGTAAAGAGAGTTAGAGACCCATGTCGCTTAGCCACATGAGGAATTAGTAATTACTTGTTGACTAAATCTTGTTGCTAGTTGTTTTCTCTCTCGCTGCCCTGATAGTGATTACACAATGTCTCTTTGTCTCCTATTATGCTTGACTGTTCCCATATATGTATATTTTAAAAAAATTATGTTAAAACATAAACAATATCCATATTCCATAGAATAGAGAAAGAAAGAACATAGAACCTCCCCATATAAAATCCACAAATGTTCGACTATAAAAGTTTTGTTGCCAATAGAATTACAGGTCACAAAACAAAGAAATAGAATAATCAGGAATCCAAACTCAACTAGAAAAAGCAGCAGCAATGAAGCATGAAAGCATTATGTAAACCATAAGGGTCCATGATAATGAATATTCTTACGAACATTCTCATTAAAAAAAAGAAGAGAATGAGCATTCTGGTGATTCCATATAGGTCCTATGTATTAGCTTGTACCGTTGTTAAGAGACTCGTTTGCTTGGCATTTAAAAACGCAGCGTTTGATGAGTTCTTTGTAAACCAAGAGAAATTACAAGACCGAACCGAATCAAGAAAATAAACCGAAGCGGGGCGGGGGCCCAAAGTTAAGTAAGGTTGGTAGCCTCAGAAATGATTAAGAGGAGGAATCCAGCTGGATCCAGACCTTCTGAATCAGTAAGAAGCTTCTTGTAATAAGAGGGGGACAGGACAAGGGCGGTAATAAAATGGAGAATCAAAAAAGAAACTTGTGTCGTTGCGTTTAAGGGTAAAAAAAAAAAAAGGGATCATTTCTCTATCGAGAGAGAGAGAGAGAGTCCCACACAGCTATAAAGGCCCAAAACCACCGACGTGTGTAGTAGATTTGAGGGCTTCAAACTCTTCTGTGTGTGTGTTCCAGATTCACTCACTCTCTTCTGATCTCCGCCGCCTCAAAAACTAGTCTGTATCTTCTCCGTTTATACTCTTAGAGATCCTCAGTTGTTAACACGGTGAAGTAGTAGCTGAGGAGGAAGAAGAAGAAGCTGATGATGATGATTTCACTCGGTGGTGCTGGAGGAGGAGGAGGAGGTGGTGGTGGGGTTGGACCTGTTGGTGGTGGAGGAGGAGGAGGAGGAGGGAGATTTATGCCGTATCCGCCGCCACTTTCTGTGCCTCCGTCGGCTCCTCAGTCACCTAACTTCTCTGGTGGTCTCCGATCACAGCCTTCTTTCCTCGTTGAGCAGGAGAAGTAATTCAAATCTCTTGTCTCTCTGTCTTTTAGTTGACTTGTTTCTCGATCTTGCTTCTACTCATTGGATCCTGAGCTCTTAAGTACTCATCGCAAATCTGATTTTTTTTTTCCATTTGGTTACTGTTGATTGTGTGGAGATCTATGTTTTCTATCTATGTTGATTTTCAATATGCTTGAGCTGAGCTCTTACCTACCATTGCTAATTAAGCTCTTTTTATAGCTCAATCTACTTGAATTCTTCACTGGTTTTGGTAAAGTATTATACTTTTTTTTTTACTTGATAACAACATTTGTTTTCCAATCTTTGAACCCATTTTGTCTGTCATCGACTGGGTGATGGTTTGGCAGTGCTATAGGATCTTATTAGAACTTATTGGTTGTTGACTTGTGTCATTCCTGAAATAAGATTTGACATTTGTGATTGTTGAGAGTGAATCTGCTTGGTCTCTTGTGTGCTTCAAGGTCATATACTTATTTGGATAATATGTGATTTCCCATTTGGCAGGTATCTTTCTGAATTACTTGCAGAGCGTCACAAGCTTACCCCGTTCTTGCCTGTGCTTCCACATGTCTGCCGACTGATGAACCAAGGTGAGCCATACTTGTTTATAATAAGATCAAATGTTATGGTTTCTTTACTTTCTTCATAATATCTTCTACAATTCTTTTCGTTTCTTGCTTTAGAGCTACAAATTTTTGTACATTTGATAAACATTTAGCTAGCTGTTAGAAAACAACAGATGACAAGGTAACTTGTAAAAATCTTTAACTAAGTTATTGTACTATCAAAGAGACAGTTAGTCTTTCTCCCCTTGCAACAGTGCAGAATGTTTCAGTTGTATTGTGGTCTAATGGAGTTTAGAAATTATTTTTTTATCTTTTTACTCATGTAGATTTGATTTTCAATCCACTTACTAAAGAAAATACTTGAAATTTAGTTTTTAGATTTCTTATTACGCGTAAGTAGTTTTAGTAAGGATCCCTTCCTAATAATCAACCTTTGTAACATCGAGATCATACTAAAGTTAGACTAGTTTTCTTGCCTTCTGTGTGTACGTTCTGTTTAACTACATAGTGTGAAAGTTAATATTTCACTAACTTAGTTGAGAGAGACTAAGCTTGTCTCTCCATTCCACTATCATTGGTGATGGATTTGTGGACTAATTCTCTAACTGGTGCGTCTTACTCTTTCAAAATTGACATTTTTTTGAAACAGAAATTTTGCGTGTAACCACGCTGTTGGAGAATGCCATAAGTCAGAGTAGGTTTGATCACCCTAGCCCTCTTGCTTCTGGAGGGATATTTCAGAACTCAAGAGCTGACATGAACGGATGGCCCTCACAGTTTCCATCAGAAGTATGACTCTACTAACCATTAACATAACTCTTTTCATCTAATTCATTCTATTGCAGTAGAGACTTTTACTGACTTAACTTGCTTTGATCTAATCTTAGTTCATCATGACAGGTAGTCTGCAGCCTCTGGGCTAACACTAATAATCACTAATCTTAGCTCAATGCACTAACTAGATTCTCCATAACCTTCAGGAGCCATGTAGATATAACAATAATGTATAAGATTTTTTGTGAATATTATGAAGTAGGATTAGCAATTACAGGTTGCAACGCAATATTATTGCCCGTTTCCGTGGAAGAAACGTTTGATAAGATCTATTTAATGCCCTTCTGTTTTTTGATGCTGCAATCATGTACTTATGCTTTAAGATTGACATGAATTCTAAAAACTTGTTTTACCAATTCATTTGCAGAGATCTGTTTCATCATCTCCAGCACCAAATTGGCTAAACTCTCCAGGTAGCTCGTCCGGTCTCATTGTAAAAAGAACAATCAGGGTGGATATTCCAGTCGACCAATACCCAAACGTATGAATCTTAATCCCCTTGCTAAGATCCTAAACTATATCTAGCCAGTGTATAAACTTTAATTATATAATTTGCAGTACAATTTTGTTGGTCGCCTATTGGGTCCTAGAGGAAACTCCCTTAAACGAGTTGAAGCTAGTACTGATTGCCGTGTTCTGATAAGGGGGAGAGGCAGCATTAAGGATCCGGTTAAGGTGTTTACAACTTTTTTGCCTATTCATATAAATATACTTTGAATGCGTATACGTATCTACATTTGTGTAACATTGTTGCAGGAGGAAATGATGAGAGGGAAGCCTGGTTATGAGCACCTGAATGAACAACTCCACATCTTAATCGAGGCAGAGTTACCCATTGAATTAGTCGATGCACGTCTCATGCAAGCTCGTGAAATCCTAGACGATCTACTTACTCCTGTGGTGTGTTCATAGCTCTTTAAAGATCTTATTACCAGAGATTAACATAGTATTTTTGTCTATATATTAACTTATACTTTTGTCTAATGTTTTAGGAGGAAACTCATGACTTCTACAAGAAACAACAGCTAAGGGAACTGGCCCTACTCAACGGTAGTCTTCGAGAAGAAGGATCTCCAATGTCTGGTTCCGTCTCTCCTTACAATAGCCTCGGCATGAAGAGAGCCAAGACAAGGGACTAATGAACTTAAGTCATTTCTATCTTTTCAAAGCCTGCCTCTATCACCTTTTCAAGAAGGTATATACGCACCGTAACCGCTTCCTTCTTAGAACAAGAAGGCTTTTGAAGGTTCTGTCTCCATCCCATGCCATTCTACTCCATATCCCCCTGGCTACTGGTACTATCTCTTATCCATGGAATAAATTAAAAACAAACTCCCGTCGTGTATGAGTCTGTGTCTCTACTTATTTTGTCGTGTCTCGGTGAGAGTTTAGACGACAGAAGTACATGCAGAGCAAGGGGTCAGTCTCTGCTTGCGTATCTGTCTCTGTCTGTATGTTAATGTTGGCTTGCTTTTGCTGTTTTCTTTATTTGGTTTAGTGGAGACTACTAATAAGCTTTGTTGCTTAAAAGCAAGTTTTGTGGGTAAAACATTAATAGTTTGTGTGTTTGGTAATGAATTATTCTGTTTGCATTAACATAAAACATAGTTTGTTACTATTACATTGTTGCACACACATAGATCAAGCTTTGTCATTGTCTTCTTCGTCTTCGTCTTCTTCATTCTCATCTATTCCAACCCACTGTGTAAACGCGAACAAGAACTCTTTAAAGTTCACCATTCCATTCTTGTCCCAGTCCATCTCCTCTGCAAACAAGTTGAATCAAAATCAATATTCTTTGTTCGGTGAAGGGAGAAAGCTATAAAGGTGTGAGAGAAGACCAAATCTCTTCATTGCAATCCTCCCGGAGGATCGTTCTCCAGATTCATCAATGGCTCTAACCATCTCCTCACGGCTAACAAGTCCATCCTTGTTCTCATCAAGGAACACGAACGTGTCCACAAGCGTCTCAAACGTTGGTTCCAGCTTCGGCATTCCCAGTCTCCATTTCTATTCATCGCGAGATAAGCTTAAAACCAAAGCATACAAACAAAGAACATTGATCAGTTACCTTTTGGAGGGTGGATGAATCGTTCTTAAGAAGATAGACAAGGCAGAGAAGAACAATGAACTCAGTGAATGTAATCCCCATATCCTCATTAATATCACAAGCCTCGAACAAGTCATTGATCTCGTCTTCCTCGAACGAGATCTCTAGCTTCCTGATACAATTCTTTAGCTCTGTGTGATCAATGGACCCATTCGAATCCTCATCTGTCCAGAAACGTAAACAACCATCAAAACCATGAGGAGACTAATGATTAAGAATCTGTATCATCCACTCACCAAACTCTTGGAAGATGGCTTTGCAGTTTCGAAGACCTTCGTCGATCTTAGGGAACTTGAGAACAATACTGTTGAAAGATTTCATTGTGGTTCCTCTCGATGCCCTGCGTTGCACGGCTTCTATGATCTTAGCCTCTAGCTTTGTCTCTTGACCATCAGATTTCGACACCTCACCTCCCATCTCTCTGTTGATTTGGTCGTGCTTTTAGAACAGATCGTTGATTCACCCACCCCCCAGATAAAAAAAAAACAATACTGTTTCTTGTAACGCAAGGCAGCTTACGTTTGATTCCAAGATTACAAAAAAAAAACAGATCTACTCAGAGAAGATGTAAAAGGACAAGTTTCACGTTCAGACAAAAGATGTCACAAGAATCAGGACGAGAGAGAAGAACCTGTATCGATTTGTTTGTCACGAGATGCAAAACACACAAAGACAGATCTCTTTATCGTTATTGTTAACAGCTAGTTTAACGCTGAAGATTCCACGTAATTGCGCATTTACGTGGCGTTTTGTCAGCTGTTAATTGTTTAAAATGATGTGTCTCCTTCTCTGACTTTTCTCCATCTTTATATTATACGGTTTTAGTCTACATAAATGAAATGGTAATTAAACAATAGTTAAAGTGTATTAGATCCTGTTTAACTTGTCAAACTCGGCTAGACCCTAACCCATTTTTCAGTTCAGTTAATCAAATGAATATTCTTCTTTCTTAATATCAGCTAGATTTTGATCTATAATTTTAAAGCGCATATATATTTTCTTAATCATTTTGATAAAATATACATGAATCTATAATTTTTTATTAAAAAAATATAATTTTGAAGTTATTTTATTCAAACATTATTTTTATATTCGATCCATACTCTTTTTCAGACAAATAGATCCAAAGATCAGTTTATAGCTCATATATAGGATATGTTAGCATATATAATTTGTTAATCTCCTAAATTTATCTAAAATTATATATAAATACACCTATATGAGAATTAAAATAATATAATTTGTCTATTTAGATTTGTCTTTTATTTTTTTTTAATGATTTTAAGGTGTTACAACTCGATATAATTTATAATAATAAAAAAAATATTTGACAATTTTTTTTTGCAGAAAATATTTTTGTTCTGACAAATTTCCAAAAATGTTATTGATATGTTAAGTTAAATTATTTTATACTCATTAATAGATTATTTGTTAGGATGTTTGTTTACAAACATGTTTATAATATCAATTTTACATGCTGAATATTCATTTTCAAACATTTTAAACTTAGTAAATTTTTCATTATTATTTTTAGTAAAAATATAGATAGTGTTTAGTTTATATAAAAATTCTAAGCTGCAAAATTCTATTATTCTAAAAGTTATTATAAAAAGATTATAGTAGACACGTTGTTTGAAAATTGCTGTAAATAGTTTTTTATGATAATAAATATAATTGTACATTTTGAAAATGAAAATAATAAGAAAAGAAAATCTACATGATTAATTATCTTTTTAGTTTTGAAGTAATTCTTAAATTACGTTTGGTTAATATTAATTAATTATGGTATTCAAGTAAAAAAACATTTCTTAGTAAATACCTAGAAAAGGGAATGGCACAATTCTAATAGAGATTCTGCTTTAATAGTATATATTTTACCATATTAATTCTATGTCAATGTGTAAACTAAACTATTTGCAATATTGATGTCATATAATGTATACTTGATAATATTTACTGATTGTTTATTTAGATTCAAAATTTGATTAGTTAAGTAGATAACAACCGTTAAATTATAAAAAACTCATGCGAATGTTTTTTATTTGTTTAGTAAGGCTACAACTCGATCGCTGATTTTTTTGAATGAAATTAATGTAAAATAACTTATTCTATTAGTTTCATAATTATTTTCACCATTTGATATGAATATAATGAAATATTAATTCCATGAATTCCACTAACATCTCAAAAACACAAAGAAAACATTCATTAATGTTTCTCTACAATTTTGATTATGAATGAATGAAATCAAAGTGTTCCATTTTAAACTAATTTCATTCATCTTATTCTAATCAATATGTTTTCTTTTAATTTGATTTCATAGTTACCAAGTGACCATAACAATGTTATATATGGGGGTTTAAAACATTCTTCATATTTTCATTACTAATAGTGTACTTAGTGCTGTTTAAAGCAATCTACATTTAACAATTGTAAAAAAAAAAAGAATTATGGCCTAAAGCTCATCCTTCATGTCTTATGAGAAAGATTAGGAGCGGATACGCCCAAGAAAATAGATTTATTATTCACGCATATTCGACCATTCTCCAGTTTTATTCCAACAAAATATAAAGTAGCATGTCTTTGATTATATAACCAAGGGGCCAAAACTATAGCTTAAAATGCTAACAAGAAATGTGAAAAGCCAAAAAAAAAAAAAAATAGAACTCAGTTTGCTACAAAAACCAAAAAAGGTCAGGTGGGTACAACAATGATATCAGAAGACTCCGGCACCAATTGAGACATGAACACCAAAACTACAGTTAGCAGCAATACTAACTGTATAAGGAAGCATGAAGTGATCTTACGTACTCTCTTCTTGATGCTTCCTGTGGTTTCTATGCACTCGTTTTGCAGGTCTTGAGCTCTGTTTGTTAAACTTGCAGCCTTCGTTTGATATTTGTCCAGCTTGTTCAGCGTCTCATTAACTTCCTCCTCTGCCAATGCCTCTTCTGTTTCAACCAGCTTCATCTGATGATTCAAGTTATCAATGGATCTTGAATATATCAGATATTCAATCTCAGCTTCAATCCTTTGCCGGAAGATATCTTCAACTACCGTCTCTGAAACGTTTCCTGATTCTCCCCACGAGCGTTTGTTTTGGTTCGTGGTGGATTCAAGCTCACGAATATGTGATTCTTTCACCTCAAGCATGGAACTTGTTTCTTCTAGCTTGATCTCTAGCTGTTCAACAGTGTTCACCAGGGTTACAATCTCTGAGCGAGGTGAGCTTACCTCACTGGCTACTTCATGAAGTTGTGGCATCGTTTCCTTCCCTATCTCCCGGTATTGCTTAACCTCTGCACATGAGATTGCATAAGGATTCAAATTAAACTCGATAGGCATTCATGTCATATCATCGGTTGATCCCAACATGAGAATAAAGACTCATAACAAGAACCTTAGGAAACAGCAAGTAAAATATAATCCAAAGTTTAATGTTACCTTTTTCAAGAGCTTCTTGCAAGGTGATGAAACTGTCGATAGCCTCTGTTAAAGGATCCAGTTCCTCCGAAAAGCCATTGTTATTGTTTATTGACTCTTCGCCATCTCCTCCTGCATCATCATTTCTCTTTGAAGTTTCTCCATTCATATCAGCTTCATCACCAATCCTTCCCTTGTAGTTCATCAGGCTTCCACTCGGCTTTCTTGAATCAGATTCCAAGCTGGAGTGAGAGGTCTCCTTCTCGACACTTTCTCCTCTATGCTTCTTACTATTCTCAACCCGCCCTTTCCCTCTCTGACCTGAACTAATAATCATAGGTGTAGAGGACTTGCTACTCCGATCATCATCCTTTCCTAAACCAACACCAGCTGAAAAACCAATCCCTGCCATAAACCTAGCATCATCAAAACCATCACCGCCAATACTTTTCAACATATTCACAGACCCAACAGATCCCTGGCTCTCTTGTTCGAACACCGGTGACTGAAACAGCATCTGTTTATTACCATGTGAATGAGCAGCAGAACCGGACAAGCCTCTCTTGAGAACTTTACTATTCTCCATATTCCCAGACGTGTCTTTAACAAGGTCTCTCCTAATCCGCCTCCATTTCCTCAATCCACGTCCCTTGGAAACCGGAGAGTAACCACCACCACCACCACCTGATGAACCAAAGTTCAACGCTTTACCAGATGTTTCTTTTTCACCACTCCTCGCTGTAGAAGAAGTGGAAACAAGCTTGACACTGTCGTCAGAGAAGGACCCGTGGTCCAAACTCTTTCCATCATCATCATCATTAGCAGTGTTGATGGAAGTTTGTTGGATCAAACCATTATCACCAACAGACTCAAGAGCAGAGCTTTCACTCTCCAAATCCATGAGGGACTCCACAAACAACAACAACAACAATATCTCTCAAATCAATAACACCAAACCCCAAATTCAATCAAAAGTCAACTCAAACAAGGAAAGTCCGATACTTTCATAACGATAACCATCCAACGAATCAAGGGTACGTAAGAGAAGCAATGATCACGAAATAAATAATCAAATCCAACGAGAGGATCCAGCTCAATCACAGGCGCGCGAGAATTGAATCGAAAATCTGGAAATGAGAGGAAGGTAAGGTGATTCACTGAGATCAAAGGATGATGCGAAACCCTAATTCGACGACGACCAATGGATTCGCAGATCTGTCTATGTATCCCATCCCTGCTCCTTCAATGTAGAAACTTTCCTCGCCGGAAAAAAGTTTACTTTTTTATATTTTTTATTATTTTTTCCTTTGCGGTTATTCGTTTCCATTTTATTTTATTCTGGACGTGTAGGGTTGTTGGTTTTGACACGTGGTAAGATCCTTTGCCCCTCAGAAACAAGTGAGTCATTTACGACCGTCCGATTCGACATCCTCATAATGTACCGTTTATTATCGTTATTTTAATGTTTTGTAGTGTGAAAACAAGATATAAGGCATCTCTGTTCTTTCACAAAAAAAAAAAAATATATATATATTTATCAAATCTGTATATCAGAAGAAAAATCAATTTGTTTAGATCCCACTCCGATTTCTTAACTGTTTTGATGCAAATTATTTGCACAAAAGGGAAGAGACTTTTTATTAGATTTTGGGTCGACGAGCTATTTCCCCACGAAAACTATCATATAGCATCAGATCCCCACCAAACTATGACCTAGTGTCAAATCTCTACAATTTGAAAGTTATAAATTATTTCTCCACGAATTAACAATTTTGAATGTATTTCTCCATGAACCGATATTTCGAAACTTAATTATCCATATACCATGATTTTACTTGGTTTATTATCAACCAAATAGTTTAAACCAGCTAAACCAAACCAGAATTCATTTAAAACAATTTTTATTAAAGAATCTTGTTTATCTTCTTCTTGAAATTTTAAAATATATATTTTTTAAATTCAAAAAAAATTCCTAATCTATTTTTAATATTTTGTGTTTTAAAAAAATAAAAATAAAAAATTAGATCAAGATTTTATGTTTAAAAAAATTAATAAAATTACAATGAACAGATAAGCTTATTATTTTTGTATTTTTTGGAAATTTGAAAGAAAAAAAAATAAATTTGATAAAAGTATATGTCAAAAAAACTAATTTTGTTGAAAATTTGATTTAGGTCAAAATTCAACAAAACATAGATTTTGACATATATTTTTATCAAAATTTGATTTTTTTTCTTTCAAATTTCCAAAAAATAAATAAATTAAAAAGCTTATTTGTTCATTGTTATTTTATTAACCTTTATAAAAATGAAATCTTGATGTAATTTTGTTCTTTTTAATTTCAGAAAACACAAAAATATAAACTTAATACAATATTCTTTTATAAAAATTGTTTTAAATGAATTTTGGTTTAGTTTAGTCGATTTAAACTATTTGGTTAATAATAAACCAATTAAAACTATGGTCTATGGGTAATTAAGTTTCGAAGTATCGGTTCGGGGAGAAATACATTCGAATTTTTTAATTCGTGGAGAAATAAGTTTGTAACTTTCAAATCATGGAGATTTGACACTAGGTGATAGTTTGATGGGGATCTGATGCTATATGATATTTCTCGTGGAGAAATAGCTCGTCGACCCTTAGATTTTCACAAACTGATCATGTTGAATCTCAAATACATGCATGCATATAAATATCAATGTAAGAAAATGTTGGAAGTTGGTGAATTAACTGCCTAAACAAAGTGAATAATAAACAGAGAATTACAAGGGTACAATCATCAACACACACAAGAGTATAGCTTTTACATCTGAGAGGGATTAGCACCAAACGAGATGGCTACACATTCATTACACAGACAGCGACTTAATATTAATACTAGTAGAAGAAAGAAGGGCGTATCAGAAAGGCTTCTCGTAGCCTCGAGCCGGTGGTTGGTCCCATGTTTGCAAGAATGCTGCAACACACATGAAAATGAATAAATCGAGGTCTTTAAATATGAAAAAAAAGCCAACTGGTGAGGGCGTACTCAATGGTATTTCACCGAGCGACATGAATATCGAATCGTCATCTGTGTTATTTGGTGCTTGGTCATTTCCAAGAGCTCCCTGAGACGTTTTCAGGTGAAAGTTAGCAACCAAACCCCCCATTCTATGTGACTTACAACACTTGACAAGTAAAGTAAGTATACCTCTGCGTCTTGAAGGGCAGCGTCGTTATTCTGTGGCACACTAGTACTCATTCCCGGGTTTATTGCAGGTATATTTCCAAATGAATCAAGATACTCCACCATCATCAGTCCTTCATTGTAGTCATTGATGCCCATATATGCCCCAGCTTCTTGCCTGTTAAATGTTTCAGTCAAGAACTCATTAGCCAAAAGTATCAAACATGTGTGTATTATATAGGTGCATAGTGAGACTTAGCCGTACTTTCTCCCGGGATTATTGTTGGACTTGACCACATCAGGGGTATCATCATTGTCTAGATCAATCACTTCTATCTCTTTACCATTGCTCATCCGAGTACTCGTACTGAAGTCAAGAGACTTGCTAGAACTGCTGATTGAGAGATCAAAATCAACAGCTTGGCTAGATTCTCTTTTGCCATCATTGGCACCATCCGTTGCTCCACCTAGATTTAGGTCACAGATCTTAAACGAAGAAGGAAATAGCTGATGCTCTTCTGCATACCCGGGACCTAAGTTTCCCTTCAGTCTCCTGTTGAACGAGCTTGTCTTTTCTTTTCCTTCCGGGTCACATTGGAGTTCACTTGTTTTCAATGCGTTGAAGCGTTCATTGGTTCCAAAAGCTGGCACAGACACCCAGTTTCTCTGTCTTTTTGCTCCTTCCTCCAAGTCACTGTCTTCAGCAGCCCGCTTCCCCAACGAATGTGATCTGTGAATATTAGGCAATTCTAATCCTGAATCTTTCTCACTATTTTCCCTGAGAATGCTACTGGGGAAAGAATTAGACCTATTGCATTTACTGTTCTCAACGAATTGAACAAGAGGCAAATCCTCAGCTTGGTCGTCAAAATTTTCATCGGCCTTTCCAGATGACTGGCCTTGAGTCTCAGATTGGTTTTCGGTTAGACCTTCTACTAGACGTCCAAGATTATGAGAGGTTCCCTTGTTATTTTGACTCAGATGCAGCTTTGGGCCTTTAGCAGTCAGGGAAGAGCGTGTCCTCGTAGGGACCTTCTCAAACTTACACAGTGTTGCCAAATCAATACCAGTATTGGTAAATGATTCATCAGCACCACAATGGTCATGGATAATTGCATCTTCACAGTGTTGATGGATAGGTGCATCTTCGATAGCAGGCTGGCTCTCATTCTCTCCACCACTACCACCAGTCCTGCCTTTCATCTCCCCTGATCCAGCACTCAAGCTGGAAGAACCTTCTGATACTTTAGATATCTCACAATCGTGTACAACTTCTTTCCCAGCACTCGAGGAACCTGTCTTACTCTGTGCCTCATCCTGTAGACTGTACTTGTCCAACACAGACTCGGAATCACCAGCTCCTTCACGCTTCCTCATAAACTCACCAGAGGTTGTTGACCTCTGAACCGAGCTAGCAGCAAGTGGGTGTTCCTCTGGATGCCCAGACACAGAGTCATCACCAGCCTCAGCCTCATAAGCTTTACTCCTCTCAGACCAAGATCCACTCCTGCCAAAATCAGAGTCATAACGGTGAGACCTCCTTCTGGAGGCAGAACCATCAAGAAACCTCCTCCTATCAGCACTAGGAGCTGCTGCTGCTTCTTGTGACCTAGAACTCTGAAACTTCCTGAAATTACCATTCTGCCACTTGCTGGAAAGAAGAGTATCTGGTAAAACACCCTGAGAAACCAAGTACTCTGCTGCTAAACGACCTGCCTCCATAATAACGTCACCACCACCACTTCTACGTTGAACAGGTGGAGGAGGAGGAGGCAGCTGATTCTGGTATGATTTAGAACGTCCTCTTCCACGTCCATATCCACGGTGCTCCGAGCCATAGAAGCCACGTCCTCTGATAGGACGGTCAGGGGAGATTCTAGAGCCAGACATCCCCATTCCAGATCTGTAGCCATTCCCAAAGTTACGTTGTCTACCATGCATCTTCACAAACACACCTTAACTAATAGCTCTAGTTCAACGTAATCAAGCAAAACGATGGATCTCGAGTTCCAGATTCGGCAAAGATCTAACCTCTCTCTCTGTTATCGAATCCAAAGATCATTAGATCAGCTTGTTCGATTCAGTTGAACCAAAGGAAAGCATCACGGTGAGGTTTAATGGAGTCAACAATACACTTGAGTTCTTCATTCCCCTAGGATTCCTCAAACTGAGTTTCACGGCGATTTATTCCGATCTAGGTTTCCGATGAACACGAAGAAGGGAGTAGTAATGGTGGTTTTCAGTTATCCAACAGCGAAAAATATCTCCAAACGCTCATTCCGATTTTGGGTGTTTTTCGCGTTTTTTGTTTTTGCGTCTGCGACGAGAAAGCATGAACTTGCCACGTCGGCTTTTATATAAAGACTAGCACTTCATACATGAAAATTATTCTCCTTCTCACGCGCCCTTCACACCGCGTGTGTTCCAGTCTCTTGCACCTCCATTACACAAAATGGTCTACTTTTTGTTTGGGCCAATCAGAGATCCATTTGTGGCGTTAATGAATGGCTTTAAATTTTGGGCTGGATCTTTGACTAATGATACAATTTTAGCTTCATCTTATAAAACTTTTTCTTTTTTTGGACAAAGAAAAAGTTTTATTTTTTTGGACAAAGAAAAAGTTTTATAAGATGAAGCTAAAACTTTTTCATCTCTTATGAATCATTTGTTTTTTTACCATGTAAGACATGTTTGTCTTCTTATATCAAGAAACTAATTCATGGAATTTTTTTGAATTAGTTTGATCCTTTTTCTTTACTGAAAAATTAGTTTCATCTTGATGCAACAAACTATCATGGATAGAGTCTCAATAACGATTTTTACACCCTCGACTTAACCAACAGTAACATTGATAGGTACACATCGTTAACTATACATATGTTATCAAAACAAACAAAGAGTTTTGTGTTTTTTGTCGTTACTGGAGCTAACCACGTTACAAATTATACATGGTAGTGTATGCTAAGCCAGTATAATGTAAAACACAACCACTATGACAAGTTTGGCCCATTTAAGTGAACTAAACTTTGTGTATATTTTTGGTTTTTTTTTTCTAAACCACAAAAAGTTCACACTTCTAAAAATAGTTTAACTGTTGGTGAATTCTATACGTTGTAGATTTTTTTTTGAACTGTTGTTGTTTGGATTATGAGAAAGTTAAGGAGAAAACTTATCTAATTAAACTGTCTTTTCGCTTGTAATTTTTAGCCGATTTACATCTTCTCACCTTTTGTTCATTCTGTGAGTAATCTAAAGAACAGAGAAGCAAAGATATGAAGAGGTCCCCTCTTTGATCTCTCTTACAGTACTAACTGGTAAAAAAAAATACTTTGATCCGTTAATAAATCAGGTAATGGTGACCACTCTTTTGTATATTGTTCTCAAGAGTTATATTATGCTGTATTTTACTTGAAGCTTATTACAACAAGTTACTTTAATCACATTTAAGGTTTATCCCAAAGCTGAAGCTGAATCTTGGGTTTAGTAATGACTGGTTTTAATGATAACTTTGCTGTAATGGGAGAATGGCTAGATTGTAGTACTAACCACAAGAAGAGATCTAAAGAAGAACTAGATAGAGAGGATTCTTTAGAAGAAGAAGACGTTAAGGAATAAAGATTTGCTCCAAACCAGCTTTCAAGAGAGATCAAGTTACTCACGAGGTGGTCTTAGTGACAGGATTGCTGCTAGAGCTGGGTTTAAAGTACCAAGTATAAAAACAGATGAGAGTAATCTTTGGTCTTATGTTTAAACGTCTCTTCTCATGGTGTTAGCCCTGAAACTCTGCTAGAATCTCCGGTCTTCCTCTCAAACCCTTTGGTAACTTCTCAAACATTTCATTGTTTTTTTTCCATTAGCAGATCCGTTTCTGATCTTTCTAGTTTCAGCTATCTCCTACAACCGGAAAGCTCTCATCACTACCCTCAGATAAAGCTAAAGATGAGTTCCCTGACAACATTGCCACATCCATTTCAAGAGGGAGCTTTGATCCTACAATCATCGGTGTACAACCCGGTGATTCTCATGCATATGAACAAACACATGACAGTGGTTTAGGAGACTCGATGGCATCGAGTGGTGCACCTGCAGATGATGGATACAACTGGAGGAAATACGGACAGAAGCTAGTTAAAGGAAGTGAGTATCCACGTAGCTATTACAAGTGCACACACCCGAACTGTGAAGTCAAGAAGAAGGTTGAACGGTCCAGGGAAGGTCATGTTACAGAGATCATATACGCAAAAACTCATAATCACCCAAAACCTCCACTTAACCGCCGTTCAGGCATTGGAATATCCGGTACAGGAAATGACTTGCAAATAGATGGAACCGAACATGAAGGTTTTGCTGGAACTGATGAGAAGAACATAGAATGGATATCAACTGTAAGCCATACTGGATCAATGCAGGTTCAAAGTAGAACTCAATTCGGGTTTGGTGATGGAGGAACTGATGTCTTCTTTAAAGATGAAGATGAACAAGATCGTACGTCTTACATGAGTGTTTCCATGGGTGACGATGGAGAAGCAGATGAATCTGAGCCAAAGAGAAGGTTAGAAAAACTAAACCATTAATATATTCAGAAAGACTAGACGTTCTGACTTCTGATGCTATTCGCGTATCAGGAAACTCGAATCTTGTGCATCCCGAGCCACCCGTGAGCCAAAGGTCGTGGTGCAGACCACAAGTGACATTGACATCCTCGAAGATGGTTATCGCTGGCGCAAGTATGGACAAAAAGTCGTCAAAGGAAACCCGAATCCAAGGTTCTTTATCAAACTCCTGTTTTGTCTCTCAGTCTGTTGCAGCTTTTTGCCCAAGATTTCATTACAATCTGTTTTCTGTGTGATGCTTCAGGAGCTACTACAAGTGCACAGCTAGTGGATGTATTGTAACGAAGCATGTGGAGAGAGCTTCTAATGACCTCACGTCTGTACTAACCACTTACATAGGTAAGCACACTCATGAAGTACCAGCAGCACGCAGCAGCAGTAGCCACCTGAGTTCAGGCAGCTCAGGGACCATCCAAGACGGTTTATTGACTCAGACCCAGAACCACCATGTGCACTATTCAGTGCCACACAGTAGATCTGAGGGAATGGTCACAGCCAACTCATCTCTATTTGACTTCCAGCCACCCATGAGGCCTCCTTGGGCGGGTTTCTCGGTTTACGGAGGCGAAACTGAGCATCTGGGTCTTTCAATATCTGGTTTAGCTATCGGACAAGAGAGGTTTACCGGCCTCCCAACCCCTACAATTGGTGATCCAGCTGGGCTGATGTTGCAGTTACCAACAGAGCCGAAGATGGAACCAGTGTCACAACAGGAACTTGGAGTGTCTAGGAGCTCATTGATATACAGAGATATGAGTAGTTTACCACGAATATGAGACGAGTTTATTTATTCACGGATTGTTTTGAATAAACGGTAGTTAAAGTTAAGGTAAAGCCGGTTTGTTTTCAACGTCATTTGCTTTCAGAGTCATGTGGCAAAGTGCTATAAATAGAAGCAATCTAAACATAGCGTGCAGTCTAAACAAAGCTTTTAGCAAAAAGAAGACTGTTAGATTCCGAACAGGGAAATAACTTCTATAGAGTTCTAGATTTCTCTTAGGAACCGCAAAAAAGGTTAACGCTGAAACTAATCTTTACATGAATGGAGTCCTACCTCCTCTTCGACTGTTCCTCTCGTATGCAGTGTTGAATTTGTCGACCACCTCGTTCATATTGCTGCAATTTGGAACAATAGTGAGTGAACAAACAGAACAAGGATTCATTTAACATATTCCTTTAGTTGTGGTTGACATTTGATCAAGGTATAGCATGTGATTAGATTAAAAAAAAAAAGTTTATGTTCCCCTAGCTCCTACAGGCTCACTATCTTAATTATAACAAAAATGGTTGAGCAAGATCCAGGATTTAATTAACCTATAGATAATAAACGATCTCATTGTCAGCCTATAAGCAAGCCATTTACATCCCTGCCAATCATTGTTTAACTAAATCGAATATCTATATAGAGCACATACCTGGTACAATTTGTGATCATTGCTAGGTAAGACATCAGCAATTTGTCGTTGTACTCCTGCAAATTGATTAAAAACGCGCCACATATATTTATGAAGAGATTGATTAGAACACCAAGAATTATTAAGAATTTAAGACAATCAAAATCTCTTTTAATTAACATAGCTAAGGAACAGTAAGGCACTACTTACCATTAAGAAATCCTCTTCAAACTTTTCTGATTGTGCGGCAGGCAGACTTCTGAGCAGACTAGCTACTTGCCTCAGAAGTGAGTTGTCGCAAGGAATATCACCTAAATGCAGAATCACACAAGTCAACAAAACCTAAAGTACACAAAACTAAACTGAAGAGGGACGGAGAGTGGGGATTTGAGAAAGAATAAAATATACCTTTCTGCATTGCGCCAAGATACTGATGGAGCACTCTGATTCTACTGTTAAGCATCTTGATGGCACTGTGTATGCCAGTAAGATGAGCAGCCACTGCACAACATCTTTATAATCAGCCTAAGTTCCATAGGAACGTGTCACAAGATTATGCATATACGAAGTGTACAATAAAGCTTACATTGAGTCGCTGCTGATCCCCCATCAGATGGCTTAAGGTGCGCAACATGATCAACCGATATTCTTTCAGCTTCCACTGTCTGCACACGTTACAATAATTGCCATTTTATTAAAAGTCCTCTCTCATATTCTATCACATTATTACATATCAAGTGGCCTAAGAACATACCTCGATTGTATAGCTTGCATTCACGAAAATTGGCTGAGGAATCCCATCAATAACATGGAATTCTTGAAGTTTCCAAAGACAATCACATCACATGATAGGATTAAAAAGTTAGAATCTTTAAACCAATCAAAACAGGTCCAATAAGATGAAAGCAGAAACTACTTATGTGAATCCTCCACATAATCATGAGCTACAACAATACACAATATGCAACCTTACTTAGTAAAAAAAACAAAGCTTACCACTTTCATAGATAGTCACAGGGAGATCCTTTTGTGCGTGATTAATAGCCGGATTCAGAAGGACATAAACAGGAGATTCATTAATGTCCATCAGCTGCACAAGACATGATGAAAACTCACACAATCACTACACAGAGACCTAAAAACTCAATCTTTCATTCAATACAACAATGGACTTGCTTCAAACTCACAGCTTTGTGGATACTCATATCAGACTCATTAGCTTCGCTTCCAGTAGAGTACCATCCCAATATGTAGAAGTTAGGGAACACCTTCTGATCTAAACACCCAACAAAACTTAAATCGATTAAACAAAGTAAAAACGAGAAAAAAGAGAGAGTTTTTTTTTTTTGAAAAACCCTTACAGAGCTCTTGCTTCTTCTCTAAGAAGGATCTATCGAGCGTATCAGTAGTAGGATCCAACAAAAGCTCGAAGCTGTTGAAGATCTCAACCGTACGACCTTTCTGGGCACCGATCACGCAGCCATAAACCCTAAAATCCTGAGGGGACGTCGCGTCGCCGGTGCTGGGGTTATTGCCGGTGGCGCAGGAAGAGGCTGGAGGATTGAGCTGGGTTTTGACCCTAGTGAAGTGATCGGAGATGTTGAGCATCACCAGAGGGTGGAGCTTGAAGGTGAGGCCGCTCGAGGAAGAAGGCGCCATCGATGTGTTGTCTCTTGAGAGATTTTTTTTCTTTCCCGGCGATTATAATTCGCTTTGGTTCTTAATTCCTGGAGTCGGATCTTCAATAAATGTCCTCAATTCGGGTCTTCATATGGGCTTGGGCTGGTATTCCTAGCCCAATACTTAAGTTTTAATAAATAGTTTTGGAAGCTTTAAATAACTAACACAAACTTTTAGAATTTATTTTCCTATTATAAAAGTTAATTAGATTATTTGTTTATAAAGTAAGTTTGAGATTTGAGATTTTACGAGGAATACCCGATGATAACCTAAAAAAATTTATCGCTAAAATAGCATTAAAAGAAATGATTAAAATAAATTTTATTAAAAGATGTAAATATATATTTATATCATTAGATTAACTAATATAGACTTAAGATTTAGAGTTATTGGGTGCGATTTTGGTGATGAAGTTTAAAAATAAAAGATATTAAAAAATTCAAAAAATATATATATTTTGATCATCTTTCTTAAAGATTATTTTTATAACTAAAACTTCAAAAAAAAATATTTAATTGATTTGCCATTCTTTTAGAGTATAAGATATACTTTCAATATCATAAGATTTAGTCATATTCAACATTAAATTAAATATTGCATAGTCTAATTTAAAAACTAGCAAATTAACAAATATTTTTAATTGTCTCTTTATTAACCTATTCGAAACATCTGCAGTAATCTTATTTGTATAAAGTTAACAAAACAATTTTTTTCACCTTTAATAGCTTCTATTGATCTGTATTAGGTTTGTCTTTGTACAAAAAAAAACGATACTCATAAATATGCACCACTGTTCACGAATCATCAACCAGATGGATTTGGTCAAATAGACATCAGTACATCCATGTTCCTCAATTCAACTTCCTAAAGTTACAACAAACGAGTAACGAAAAATTAAGTGCGTTGTATAATTTATATAATTAAAGAGGGCCTTTTCAATGTTCAGTCTTCTTTCTTCTTCACCTTCTTGTTTTGGTCGTGAAGAACATTAACCGAAACTTTGATAATGTGGGATAAATAATACGAATAAAGATTCTATGAAGTGACAGTTTACTAAACGCTTTCTCCATCAAACCCTGTTTCGGAAAACTTGATGGTTTTGTAAAGCATCAAAGAAAAATTCCTTTTTTCTAAAAATGAAAATTATATGAAAAAAGTTTATAGCTATGGAGACATTCTTATTTCTAAGCTTTCAATAAACATGTCATATATGCCTAGTTTTTTTTTTTTGAAAATATAAGCCTAGTTGGTATTAAGATTTGGATTAATAAAAAGCTGAAGCTGAGCCAAAAAAATCATAATAATAAAAAGTGTAGAAATTCAATGTTTCATTTATTTTTTTGTGTGTATACGTTTGTGTTTGCATGTTATTATTTTGATAAATTGTCAAAGCATGATTAAGTCGGGATTCTTAGAGTGTGGTTTTTAGCGGAATATAATAAATTATTTTTTAATTTTTAATTAAAAAAACTAAAAATCGAGTTTTAAATACTTTAATTAAAAATCGGTTTTTAATTTTTTTAGTTAAAAGTTTAAAAAAATTATTTCTTAGATTCGGTTAAGAACCCTATTCTAAGAATTCTGAGTTTATCATGCTCTCATATAAGCCTAGTTGGGAAATATTGTGTTATATCTCTTCTATTATTCTTGTTAAGAAAATGGTATATCAAAAGAAGAAAATAATCACAGAGACGACTTGTTTGTAAATAACCATATCTACTAATCTTTAATTATGGATACCAAAGTTAAAACGCAACTGCTAATCTCTTTTTGGTCAAAAAATGCTATAATCTCTTGTTTATTTTCTTCTGTCAGCCAACTACTAATCTCTTTAGACTTTAAAAGAACGACGTGCCTTCATTATTTCATAATATAAATGAATACTTTAGCTTAATTTGTGTGGAAACGTTGAAACGTCTACTAAAAGATATTTTTTTTTTGTGAATTTTAAATGTTCTTCTTTGGCCCCTCTCTGAATTTTTTAATGAGTTCTATTTTAATGTTTAAGACTATTTCTAGTGGTTTACTCTAATTATTCTAATAGAGATACTTTATAATAGACGTGATGATTGCTCCAATAGTACTCTATTTTAGAGCTAAGAATATAATAATGAATAAAAAATAAACAAATTACTTTATATATGGAGTGAATCTATATTTTACTCTATTATAGAATACAAATATAGTAATATTGAAGTATATTTTTACTAAAAACTCTATTTATAGCGAGTGGGAGTGGAAATCTCCTAATTGAAAAATATATATTACACGCTATAACCTATATATAGCCCCGGCCCATATACCAAATTAACTAATTCTTGCCCATGGAGACTGAAGTCGTTGATCATTATTAAACGAACGGACCCCGCGATATGGAAATTTTCAGCTCTCAACAGTTTCTTTCAGCTATGAAAAAACAGTTCCATTTAGTTTTAGTCTAATCTATCCTTCAACTTGATCCACACTTGTGCAAACTTCATTGGTTACGTGTCAAGACTTTTTTAATAACACTCTCTAATCCTTTTTATAGTGTGAAAAGTAAATAAAAGTGTTTATGAAAAGGTAATAAAAACCACAAATAACAAATTTTAACTCTGAAAGTTGAAAAGGTATAGAAATCAAATTATTTTGAAAGGGTGTAAATCAAATTAGGTTTACAAAAGGTTGATAAAAGTTCTTGAATTATTTAAAAATTCTACATTTACTAGGAAATTACAAAGATGAAAGTATGAAAATCGGTAGATCGAAACTTAACAATATTAAATTAGCTCTATTTAAGAAAGTAGATATCCCTCAACGAAAATTAACTCTATATTTCCTTTATATTTTCATTAGGTGATTCAGGAGTTTTAACAATTACTAGAGCTCAATCTACGTACTTCGGCGGATGTTTTTTTATTTTATTTATATTTTTATGTGATCATTATATATTTTAGATGTGTTATCATTTTATAATGCAATTGTATCGCATATATTAATTTTTATTTATTTTTATAAATTTATATTTGCGTTTCATTTTAAGTGTTCTATATTTTATATTTTTCACCATATAATGAATTACTTATCATTATATTTACAAATCATGTTATATGTTATAAATGTGATCATTTAATTATGTGTATATAATTGAAGATGTATCTTATATTTCTCATAATCTATTTATTATATTGAAATGTTTATTGTTTAGTAAATAATCAACAAAATCTATATTATTATTATTATTATTTTTAAAATCTATATTATGTAAAATAATATATATTAATAAAATCTATATTATGTAAAATAATATATAATTAATAAAAAAATTATTAGGGTTAAAGCCTTTTTAATAATATTATTCATGTTTCAACATACTCATTTTTAATATTACTATTGGTAATTCAGTTTTAATAATATAGATGCCAAATCTTCAAGTATGTATAATTGACCGACCATAGGTAAATCAATATTTCCAACGACATGTCTTGAATCCAAGTTTTAAAAAAAAAACGAGTAGAACCCCTCTGAATGCATAGTGTGGCCGAGTATATATATAGACGTTTCTTTTTCATACAGTAAGATAGAGAGATTCTCCTCTAGCATTCTACTTAAATACTATCAACGTTCATATAATTTTATCACACATTTTTACGACTGAACAAATATGGATACTCCCCGAAGCCTCTCGCACGTGCTCTCCATGCAAGGCGGCGAGGATGACGACATCAGTTACGCCAAAAACAGCTACGGTCCGGCCGCAGCGTTAGCCTCGAGCAAACCAATGCTGACGTCAGCCATCAACTCCATAAAGCTCACCAAAGGATGTTCATCTCACATAAAGATAGCCGACTTAGGCTGTGCGGTCGGAGACAACACGTTTTCCACGGTGGACACGGTGGTGGAGACGCTACGTCGGAAGTTAACTCATGTGACTGACGGAAAATCTGATCAGCCGGAGTTTGAGGTGTTCTTCTCTGACTTGCCTTCCAACGACTTCAACACGTTGTTTCGGTCGCTGGAAGAGAAAGTTAACGGCTCGAGACAGAAGTACTTCGCCGCTGGAGTCCCTGGCTCGTTCTATGGGAGGCTGTTTCCCAAAGGAGAGCTACATGTCGTTGTCACAACCAGCGCCTTACAATGGCTCTCTCAGGTATAGCCTATATTATTATTATTTTTGGTATAGGTATATTATTATTTCTTTTACTTTATTCACTTACTGATGAATACGGAATTGATGAACATATATTTGTGTATATAACTATATATGTAATTTACAAATGCTATTAAAAAATAACGAAGATTCAGATTGATTACTATGATTATATATATATATATATATATATATATATATATATATAATTAATAAAACTATAAATACAGAAAATAAAACTCCTTGATCCATAAAAGATAAATACCGTAGGATAACTCTAAATTTTTTTGTGTCACAAAAATAGTTTTTAAAGAAAAAAATGATCAAAATAATTTTGTTAAAGAGTGTAAATATACATTTATAATTCTTAAATTAACTAATTTATACTTAGAGTTTAGAGTTATGAGGTGAAACTTTGGAGATGAGTTTAAATTTTTTAAAAAAATAAAAAGAAATTTAAAATAAAAAAGATATTTCGGTTATTTTTTTCTCCAAAGTTTTTTTGTGACAAAAACTTACAAAAATGTCATTTGAGATAATTGTCATTCATAAAATGTTAATAAACAATATCTCAAACACACAACAAACAATAGTCTGGTCATGGATCTAGTAGTACCATTATTTGATTTTTGGATATGTAGATACCAGAAAAGGTGATGGAGAAAGGATCGAAGACATGGAACAAAGGAAGGGCATGGATTCAAGGAGCAGAAGAAGAAGTTGTGGAGGCATACGCGGAGCAGTCAGGCAAGGACTTAGTCCAGTTCTTAAAATGTCGGAAAGAAGAAATTGTGGAAGGAGGAGTGTTGTTTATGTTGATGGGTGGTCGACCTTCTGGCTTAGTTAGACAAGTCAGTGATCATGACTCCCGTCTCAGACACCTTTTCACTATTTTAATGGATCAAGCTTGGCAAGATCTAGTAGATGAGGTCATTGTGACTCCTCCATGTTTTTATTTTATTTTATGACCATTTTTTTATGTTCTATATAAAAATATGGAACTGACAAAATGTTTTTTTTGTTTGGGGTGACTGGTGAGTTTGTAAAAGGGTTTAATAGAAGAGGATAAAAGAGATGGATTCAACATTCCGGTGTACCTGAGAAGCAAAGAGGAGGTAGCGTCTGCGATTGATTGTTGTGGTGGTTTCAAGATAGAGAAGATGGAAGTACTGAAAATAGCTGATCCTATGGATGCTAAACAGCAAGAATATATGAAAGATCCCGAGTCTTACGGCCTAGCCATGGCTAACTCGGTTCAAGCCGGTCTAAAGCCAATGATTGAAGCTTATCTCGGTCCTGACCTGACCAGTAAGCTCTTCAAACAGTACGCGATTCGAGCTGCTGCCAACAAAGAACTTCTCAAGGAGAAATCTTTCTTTTATATAATCGCTGTCTCAGCCATTCGGGTTTGATGTAATCTATGAACTTAGTATTTGCATGTCAAAAGATTTATCATACCTACCATATCGTTAAATGCATGCTCGTATAAGTGATTGTTAATTAGAGTGAAACCATTGTATTTCGGATATATTGTAGTATTTTTCCTTAACTTTTTGAAAGTTTACAATCTTTCCCCTATATTTTGTGGAAAGAAACAAAACATTTATCTAATACGTGAGAGATGAGTAAAGAGAACCTCGTGACCACCAATGACACTTTTATACGTGACACTCATTAAAAACATAATATACTTAATTTTTCACCCCAAAACTTAAAGAAACTCTCTCCCACCACCTCGAATTCATTCCTCTCACGCGGCCACACACTACACCATGGCTTCTTCTCATTCACTATCAATTTGAAATCTTTAAGGCAACATCCCAAAACATAACTTACAATGAAAGATCTGTCTTTCTTCTTCCTCAAGAAATACTCTCTCGCCTCGAGAATGCGAGGACGAGGTCCACGGGGTGGCTTTGCGAGCTCTTGTGGTGGTGATGGCTCGACTTCCACACTAAACCAGCATCAAAACATCGACGTGAGACCCTCTGTCATATCTGAAAACACTCCTCTTGGTGGAGGGTCGCCGAGGACGCTAGAGGATATGATACTTCAGCTAGAGGTAGAAGAAGATATTGTTCGAAGAGCTAGGCTCCGTGAATCTTACTACGGTTCTTTTGATAATTGCGACGAAGATGATGATGATGATAACTTATAACAGCCAGTTCGGATGTCGTGCGTAAACAGTTCCGATATTTTGAGGTGCGTCATGCTTATGCATATAGATAGTGATCACTCAGTCATGATATCCAACAAATAGTTGATTGTTTATATGACATTTGATATGTTCGATAATCAGATGTTTATATTTCTTAGAAAAATTTGTTACCAAACAAATCATGTGACTTGTGTAAGAAAAGGTGTATGATCCGTATGATACCTTAAGTATAACCTAATTTAATTACTGTATGTTATTATATTTGTTTGCCATTAAGGTCGGCGAGGAATGCGTTAAACCAATACCCACGTTTCTCTCTGGACGGTAAGGATGCGATGTACCGGTCATCATTCCGAGGCCAGCTTGTTGGCGCTAGTGCTGACATGGCGAGACAGGGTGGACGGAGAACAAGGCAGATGAGCTTGGAGAAAAAACGGCTGCCTCGGACTGTAGCTGGGGAGAGTGTGATGTGGTGTGAGACAGGGGTGGTTGCGAAGCTGATGGGCCTAGAGATGATACCGGTTTCGGTCAAGGGAAAACCGGGAAAAGATAAGTTAGGGACTCTGCTCAAGAGAGAGCGTCTAAGGAGGAGAGATCGGACGCTGGACATTAATTGTCGGAATGCTCAGACCACCGACGCTTCTTGCTCGTCTGGAGGTTTTAACGCAATGAGACCGAACAGAGCGGTTGGGTCACCTAGTCGCGTAGGTTGATGGCCCACACTCCGTTTCCCGTAGAGTTACGTTTCAATATTAGTTATGGGACTCAGCTTATCCTTTTTTAAAACCATTCATGTCAAACATTTTGATGTTTCTCATAAATCTTTCGTTTCCCAACTCAAGCAAATAAGCTAATGGTCTCAAATCTCAAATTTCAAATAAGTTATCTGTCTCAAGCTAAAGTTTTGTTTTCAGAGAGAGTCAAATGCTTATTAACGAGAAACATGCTTGAAATACCTTGGCAAAAAAAAACTCAAGACTTGGTGGTTTTGTGTTGTATATCAGACGGGAACTCCTAGCTCAGACATCCTCATGATTCTTTTGTTCAATGCAATCCTCTTCTGTCTCAGGAGCGAAGTCATAGAAGCCACCTAACGATTTAAGATTAGAGAATTAAATGACCGTTAACTGCAATGAAGCTTAAACATGACAGAGATGGAAAAAATTGACTCACTTCGGCTCTAAGCTTTATAGCTTCCCTCCCAGGAATTTGCCGTAGTCCGTCCATTAAATCTGCATAGAATAAAAGTCATTGTGTAAATCGAGATCTGATGTAGTGACATTATCAAAGACTAAATATACAGCATGGATCTAAACTCATTAACATATACACCGTGACACATGGAATGCATTAATACTACCATTGGAAGGTAGAGAGGTAAAAGATTTTTACCTGCAGCTTCGCATTCGACCTTGTGGACAGACTTAGCAAGACGATGTATATTGTTTCCAGAGTCCCTACAGATAGTGACAGTAGTAGCCTTAATAACCCAAACAAAGTCAATTAAGTTAAGGAAGTGAGTCTGCAGATGTTGAGGCATACATGAGTTCAGAAAGACCGCGTTTCATATCCTTCTCGGCCAAAGCCGACCTCTCAAGCAATTTCATGCTCTCCTTTTTCATCAAGTCTACAGACATGTTCAACTCCTGGACATGCTTCTCAGCTCTCAAGAACTGTGCCTGCAACGTTGATTGAAATGGATGAGAAAAAAACAACAAGAAAGGGAACACAAACCAGGGAAACCAAGTATAACAGCCTTATGAACTAAATTTAAAGTCAGTGGCATGGTAGATACCTCTTCGCTCTGAAATCGACCCAGAGTATGACGAAACAAGAATCTTCTAGGCCCTGGAAACAGACATGTGATACTTTTCAGATGCTCCAAAGCAAAGAAACTTGGTAAATTAGAAAGATGATAAGAGCATAGGTTATACCTCGCATAAGAACGAGACCAGTAGCGAGACCAATCCCAGCAGCAGCAGCCGGATGCTCCTTTGCGTTTCTCAATTCCTCTAAAAAATAAATAAAAACAGCAGGGGAATAGTGAGTCAGGTTTACACTAGATTCACCATTACAAATCTGGTAAAACCATGTGAGGAGGATTGACCATCAGACTGAGAGGAACATTCTAATTTAAGCACACTAATAAACACGTTACAACTACAAAATGAAGGTTTTAGGAAACTATATGTGGCTCGATGTAAAAAAGAATCATTCTAAGCAATAAAGTAATCTACAAGCAAAACTTGGCGTAAACTTACCTGTAACTTTACTGAAGAAAGCATTCTCATAAGTCTTATACTGAGTCAAAGCATGTGGAATGAAATCCTGCAATCTCAAAAACAAAAGTAACACAACTGTGAGGAAGCAAAATCAAAGGCCATGAGAGACTAAGATCATTGTCAAATAAGTTCTAAAGCTATGATTCCACCATATGAACAATAACTAGCAACATATCACATATAAGAACCGCTAAATAGAGCAGAGGCTCTTCTGAATCGAACTCAGTTCTAGAAATGTTTAGCTTCTCCTGAAAACTACTGCCAAAGAATCTCGATTCGAAGACAAACTCGTAGTGAAAGAGAAAGAGAGATGATAACCTGTACAGATCGGAACTGAGAGGTAGAGTTTTCACGGAGAGAACGAGCGGAGCGCATCGCTGAATCCGTCGATTCCTTCACCGTCCGCTGCAAATCGTCCACCCATTTCTCTGCTCCTCCTACGGCTTCCTCCACCGATTCAACCACTCCGATCGCTTTATGCTCCGTCGCATCGAAAGAGACTGCAGACGCTGGAACCGAATCATCGGTGACGCCGGTTGCTTCGGTTTCGCTCATCGTCGGAGATTACGAGCTTTTTCTAGCAACCGAGGCGAGCCTTCTCCTCTCTTTCAATCAAATTCCAGCTTTCGCCGGTTCGTTTCGACTCGGTTTGGTTCGGTTCGGTTCAAATTGATTTAAAATTAGAAGTGGTTTAGGCCTCTTTGATTAAGGTTAATGGGCTTTAATTATTTTTTGCCTTCTTCGTCTTCATTTTCCTTTTGTCGTCTTCTCCCACCATTTCTGCAGAGGTCAATTGACGAGCTCCCAGGGCTCTTTCCTTCTTGGTGGAGATCTAAAGAAGAAACAAGATCTTATCTTTTTCCTCTGGATCTTCAGAAAGTTGAAACCTTTGCAAGGTATGGTTTTGTATTTGTTATATGTTCATTTGCATGCGATTTGCTCGTATTTTCATCAGATTTATTTGCTTAAAACAACCAGTTCGTTAGTTTCAATTTGCGTGTTTGCATAGGAAGCTTGATTTTCTTACAAATCTCCTAAGGGTTTCCTGTCTGAATCTTGCGAATATGATCCTGATGACGATGATTATCCTCGTTTTTTTGGGATGTCATTCCCTTTGTTTTAGATCTGCTAAAAGAAAGATGGGAACTTTATAGGTTTTCGTCATGTTTCTTATGTTCTTCTTCTGGTTTGTTTCAGAAACGAGAGACAGAGTTTGGTGGAGAAGAAGAGGCAATGGCGGCTAGGTATTGGTGTCATATGTGTTCACAAACGGTGAATCCTGTCATTGACGCCGAGATCAAATGCCCCTTTTGCCAAAGCGGGTTTGTGGAAGAAATGAGCGGTGAGAATAATGGTGGCAGCAGCATAAGGGAGGTTCAAGACTCAGAGATCGATTTTGGTACAGACCGTGCATTAACTCTATGGGGTCCGATCTTGCTTGGGATGATGAGCAATCCTCGTAGACGTAGAAGGTTTAGGAGGACAGAGCTTGGCTTAGATAATGATGAGGGCAATGTTACTGCTGCTGATCATGTTGATGGAAATGATAGTAATGTCGATACTCATCATCATCATCATCATAACCGTCGTCGTCATCGCCACATGCAACATGATGGAGAGGCTGATCTAGACAGGGAGTTTGATTCTATCGTTAGGAGGAGACGTAGAAGCTCAGCTGCGATATTACAGTTGCTTCAGGGCATTCGTGAGGGGATTAACACCGAGGGTGAGAGCTTGGACAGGAACCAGTTTAATCGACCAGCTTTTAGTTTAATCCGGGACAATACTTCTCCTTCTGCAACTGGAGATAACTTTGTTGGAACCGGGTTAGCTCACTTGCTTGAACAACTAGCTGATAACGAACCAATCAGGCACGGGTCTCTTCCAGCACGTAAGGAAGCAGTTGAGAATCTCCCAACGGTTAAGATATGTGACCTATTGCAATGCTCAGTTTGTTTGGATGATTTCGACAAAGGAAGTGAAGCTAAAGAGATGCCGTGTAAACACAAGTTCCACGTCAAGTGTATAGTACCGTGGCTTGAGCTTCACAGTTCGTGTCCCGTGTGCAGATATGAACTACCCCCTGATGATGAGGTAAAGACTGACTTGTTAAGACCGAGAACAAGAAGTGTAGGGATCAACAGAAGTAACGAGAATGTGGAAGAGGATGCAAGGAACACTAGTGGGAGTGAGAGAAGGTTCTCGTTACCGTGGCCGTTCAGTGGATTGTTCTCTTCCTCAGCTTCTTCATCCGGTTCAGCAGCATCAGGGTCGTCTCAGCTCAATGAGAACTCAAACTCTGGATAACGGAAGAAACAAAATTAGAAACAAAACAATCTCTGCCTCCATTTCTCTTGAATCTCAATTCCTCAGCTTGGAGTACATAAAAATTCGTGTGATGACTCAAGATTTTTGAAAATATATCTTTTCTTTCTTTGTGTTTATATCATCTTGCTAGGAAAAAAAAAAGAGCTATCATTGTCAAGTCTTTGAAGCTATTCGCAATCTTCACAGGCAAAATTATGAGACTCGATTGTACATACAGAATGATCAATCTTCATTATGACACTCCATATCTTATCGTGAAGGCCTATTAGCTCAGTTGGTTAGAGCGTCGTGCTAATAACGCGAAGGTCACAGGTTCGAAACCTGTATAGGCCAGCTTTTTATAAATCAACTTTATGGTGCTAAAACGTCGTCGTGCCGTTCTGCTTCTTGCCTTTTTTTCCTAGATATTTTTTTTTTCTTTACGGATAATCGTTATCTGCTTCTTTCTCACTAAACACGAAGAAGCAAAGAGAGAGAGCTCAAACACAAAAAGATGGAGGGAACCATCTCACCGCTTTGCCTACGTTTTTCGTCGACTCTGTGTCACCTCTCCAGTAACGTTGCACTAGACTCTCACCGTTCTCTTGGATTTACATTTGTGGATTCGCTCCGGCCAACGAACTTTGTATCCATCCGAACGGGAAACAGACGGTTGTTTATTTCTCCGACGAGAGGCGCTCTCCGTACGCCGACACTTACGGCGGAGGAAGTGAAAGATGTCCCGATGCCGAAGATAGATAAGAGCGGCCGATTAAGCAGTCCCCGAGCCGCCCGCGAGCTCGCTCTGTATGTTTTATCTTATAACTCTCTCTTTAGGTTCTGAAAATAGTATTCGACTCGTTGATTTGAATGGAATTGGAGATTTTAGCTGGAAATGAAAATTCGACTTTACTAGAATTGGAACAGTTCAGTCATCTTTGTGGCTTGCTGTGAAGAAAACAAGGCTCATATTAATGTTCCTTGAGCTTAGGTTTAAGGTTTTAATGTAGCTTAATAATAGCCTTAAGCCCTGAATCTAGCTTCTGTGTATCACGTACTCAACACTGAAATCTATTTATTTAAGCTAACAAAATGAACTGCTATATGATTATTTGCCAATAGTATGAATGATTGAACCATGTTGATGGATTATCTTAACAGTGTAATACTTTATGCCGCTTGCTTAGAAGGCTCTGACCCTATTCGTCTCTTTGAGAAGAGGATCAATGCAAGAAGAGGTAAGTATGTATCAACTAAACATGTTTTTGATTTTGATTTACTTCCTGCCGCAACAAAGTCCGCAATGTAGAATATCATTGTAATCAAGCACCAATTGCTTGATGCTTGTGACATAACTTCAGCATGTGATGATTGGTTTGTACAGAGCCTGGATACGAGTTTGACAAGACTTCTTTGTTGGAATACAACCACATGAGCTTTGGAGGACCTCCGGTTAAGACAGAGACTAGTGAAGAGGAAGATGAGCTTGTGCGCCATGATGAAAATGAATCGAAAATTGGTAGGTTTCCCTCTTTTGTTTTACTTATATAGCAAAAGAGACTCTTGTTTGGATTGTCTCATGGAAGTTTCCCATCTTTTAACATGTAATTGACATACCTATGTTTATCCTCCCTTTCCTGCAGAAGCAGAAGTGCTTTCAGCTCCACCAAAGCTGGTGTACAGCAAACTTGTTTTACGGTAATCTATTAAATGTATCAATGCATAGATAGATAGATATTGCTGCTTACCCTGAAATAAATTCTGGATATCTTATTCCTACTATGCCTTTTCCCGAAGGTTTGCAAAGAAACTCTTGGCTGCAGTGGCTGATAAATGGGATAGTCATGTTGTCATCATCGAGAAAATCTCCCCTCCAGATTGGAAGGTATATTGTGAACACTTGAACTTTTACTCCGGTCAAATATTAGATAGCTGAAAACTAAGGAACCACCAAACTCCCTTTGTTGTGATGGCTCTCATTTATTAGCTATTTGCATGTGCTTTTCAATTAGCTTGAGCATCGAGAGCAGATTTTTATTTTGGTTGTGTGAATGTATATGTAGATATCTTTTCTTCTCGTAGTACTGATAAATATCTTATGGATGTTGCTACAAATATTCAGAGTGCACCAGCTGGAAGAATACTAGAGTTTTCAATTCTTCATTTAGCAATGTCTGAAATGGCAGTCCTTGAAACCCGACACCCGATTGTCATCAACGAGGTATCTCTCAACTTTCTCTATGTATCTCCCTCTTCAGTTAGCTTTGCAATGCGAGAACCTTGATCTTTTTTTTTGTGAACTAACACTGTTACAAAAATGATTCAAAAACAAAGGCTGTTGATCTTGCAAAACGGTTCTGTGATGGATCAGCGCCACGCATTATAAACGGGTGCCTTAGGACATTTGTCAAGGATAGATCAGCAACACCAACACCTCAAGCTTTAAAATTGAAGCAAGAGGTGCCGGTTTAAGGTAGAACAAACCCGTATCTACGTTTGGAGGCAGGCAACCTTAGGTTTTGGTCGTCGGGAATAGCTCGTAAGCAAAGTATTGATACAATGGTCTTACATATAGACCGTGTCACTATCAGGAGAGTCTCTGTCCTCACAGGCAGCCTCTGGTCCAAAGCTTTTGGTACCTGAGACTGAATATATCTATCCATTTCAGCTCAGCATGAATATTGCTAAGAACACAACATTTCTCAATGTCTGTCTAATGTATTTTGTCCTAAGGAAATATAGTTTTCATGTAGTCTTTTTTCATGTTCTGTCTTTGTATCCTCCTTACCCTGCTGTCCGTTGTATAATCAAAGTTTTTAAATCTGTTTTTGTATCCAAAAGGATAGAATGAGGAATATAAATCGATCAGGAAGTAGACCATCAACTAAACTAATGGCACATCAAGAAAAGGTCCAGGTCATAAACTAATGACCCACATAGATAAATAGCCCATGACCTCTATCCTTAATACGACAGCGTTTGGTCGAGTTTAGAGATTAGGGCTCCCTGTTGTAGTCAACGTTGTCGTCGTCGTATATATATTATTACTTTTCTTGCCTCCCTCCTTCTTCAACAAAGAACCAAACAGCTTTTACATGTCTGGCCTCAATGCTCAATCTCTTGTCTTTCATTGATTATCGTGTCTTTAGTGTCTGAATTGTTGTTTTGATAAATTTGGGAGTACATATCGTTAGTGATTTTACTCTCTTTAATCGTAGATTAGAATGTTTGTTTTTGAAAAAAAATCGAAAGATTTGGGGTAGCTAGATGGTGATAAGGATGTGATCATAAACCAGAGCTACTTTTGACTTATCATCATCATCACTCCCCTACTTTTATTTGAATGTGTTTCATAATATCTTAAGCGGCCAATGATGCAAGAAAAATATTTGCTACTCTTGATGATGAACAACACGTTGTTGTTCTTCAATTGATGATTGGTTAACCACCAAGATCTCTGAGGCCTAACTCTCGTAGACCAAAAAAAAATTGGCTTGTAAATTGAAATCATAAATAATTTAAAATGAACCTAACCATAGAATTAGAATCAGTTCAATGTTGATTAGAGTAACTCAATAGTACAAAACAATCATGGAAATAAAATTCCCATCAATTAACTACAGAACAAAACACATTAATTCACACCACCAATGTAATCATTTTCTTTAAACGATGCCGTGTAAGGATTAGTGTTGCAATACCTGAATATTATATGGAGAAAAAGAAACGGATTAGGCACTAAGTTATGTGTAATGATGATAATAATGAAACAATCAAGTCAACGTGGCAAAATCACAAAAGGGATTAAGTTCTTGAAAAAAAAAGTAAAACCTGACCTTTCTCTATACTCAAACCCAGACAAATCACAGAATCATATGGTGTTCAACGGCGGGACAGTTATGTCAGTAGCCCTTTTGTCCGGTGAGGTTTGGCAGCGAGTACGTCGGATCCCACCGTCGGATCGTATTAGCAGCCGAGAAATGCTTGAACTTGTCTGCTTCTTCCCGCTCCAGGAACTGGGACGGTTCGCTGTATGGTTTTTGACTGTTCTATGTCTTCCTCCGCCAGGTTTGCTTTATCCTGAAGTCGACGAAGAAGAAGAGGATGATCACGCTTTGGCTTATAGCTCATCTTCAGCTCCCATCCCTGCATATCAGAATCACTTCCTTCTGCATTTTGAGTGATCAAAAAACTCAGATCATGTTTTCTTCTTTATAAAGTTGTTATATCCTTCGGTAGTTTTCACTTTTGTAGTTATTGCTTCCTGTTTTTCTTGCTAAAGAATCATAATCATGTTTAGAGTTTGAATCTCTGAGGGTCATTTAGGTCTAGACCATCGGTTCGAGTTTAATATGTACTTGAAACACCGTTGACCGCTCAATCAGTTCGAATGTTTTAAGACTAATGGGGCTGTTTGTTGATTTGCTTTAAGTTTGTTCATATCTTTCTGGAAAATTATTGGTTTTCTTTTCATCTGCGGCGGATCTAGAAACAATTTTTATCTGAAGCAAAACTAAAAACCACTATTACTACATTTAGAAATTTAAATTTTCGACAGGGGTATCATCAAAATTTTGTATAAAATTATACTCTCATTATTATAAAAAAATTCATATTTTAGAAAAAAAAATTGTTTCAAAATGATATATTTTTATCAATTAATAATAAAAAATTATGATTTTCAAAAATATGAATTGCATTTTTTGAAGTCTTATTGGTTTAGAAATATAAAAAATATATGAAATTTAAAATTATAAAAAAAAAATATGCATTATTAATTAAATTTTAATATATTTTATTAAACAGTGTGAAAAATTTAAAATATATATTATTTTAAAACATAGAAAGTATTAAGGGTATGTTTATTGCATGTCTCTTAGCATGAGGTTCTTAGCTTTTCTAAAAGACGTTTCTTAACTTTTAACTAAAAAAACTTAATAATCATCTCTTAAATAAAAGATTTAAGAGACGTAAGAGAATTTAAAAAAAAAAAATGAAATTATAAGTTAAAAATCTCACCAAAGAAACTGTAGATAAACATGTCTTAAGTAAAAAGGATTATGTTGGGTAGCTGCCCCCACCTACTCACCACAAAGATTAATGCGCAATACTTTTTTAAGTTTTTACTGGTTAAGTAGGCTTGTCTGTGTTTGATTTTAGGTAAAAATATAAACTGGATGAACATATTATTATTTTAGTATATTTTTAATTTTTCATTTGGTCGCAAGTCTCAATCTTTCTGTCTATGTAGCTGATTTAACTTACACTTTCTAATATAAAAGTTGTGTTTGTTACAAGCCAATTTTTTGGGTCTCTCGGTTTTGTATTTTTTTTGTTGGTTTCTTGGTTTCCAAGAAAGAAAGCATGTTTATAAACAATTTACTTTATTATTTGTAATAAAATGAAAACTTTCATTTGTAAATTATTCTTTCATCGAATATTCAGAAATAATTGGGGGGTAGAAATGGATATGGACTGAGCCAATTATATAACTAAAAGAGCACATGGTGCCATCAATCAGATTCCATATTGTTTACCTATACATAAACAAACAGCCAAACAGCCAAACAGCTCACTGGTTCTCTCATTTTCTATTCATTTCCTATTCTTTACTCTTTATTAACGAAAACATTCTTATGATGAACTGTATCAATTTGAAACACACAACACCTCATTAACTGTATAATCTTTGAATCAACATATTATATTACTAGATAACAACTAAAATCGGCTGCTTTGTTCTTTCCAGCTGTTTATATTTCTTTTAATTTCAAATATCTTAGTCCATGAGTTCACCTAAGGGCATCTCTAACAGCTCAATCTCCCTTCATTTCTTTAAGAGTTTTGCACTTTTAATAACTCTTCATCCCCTCAAATATTAAAGTTGTAAATAGTAAACTTTTAAATTAAAGGTGCACTATTCACCCCCTTAAACACTATTTAATTTTCACTTTAGTTTTTTTTATATATGTTTTGTGATTGTCTACTTATTATTTCTTATGTTGCATTTTAGTATTATAATTATATTTATACTTAAATATTATAATTATGATCTTATAAAATTAATTTCAAATAATAATAACATATCCATAAATATTATATACGAAAATATAATATTATTAATAAAAATATAATATAAACATATTATTTCACACATCAATAATAATACATTTCAAAAAATTTACACAGATTTAAAATAATAATACAATCATAATATTATATATCAAAATAAAAGTTACATAAGTTGAATATTACACATTAAAATATACATTACAATACTAATATTCAGTTAAATTTGGTATGGAACCACCAAAATCACCAAAATATTGTCAATATAAATTTGGAGCAGTTTCTTCAGATTGTATATATCCTAATATGGTGCTCCATTCAAAAATTTGAAGATACCATTTGAAAAACCACCCTCTCAACCTTTTATTTTAAAAGTAGACCCCATAAAATGAATGGGTTTGTTGGAGATTCCCTTAATGTTTTTTTTTGTGTGTGTTGATTGATTCAAATTTGATGATTAGGGTTGGTACTAATTAAACTGTAAAGTGATGCATACACAGTTGGCCTAATTAACACGTATCCATGTGTATATATAACCCACAAGTCGCAGCACATAACAACACACCACAAAACACACAAACAAATAAAAAGAATCACCAATGGAGGCAATGAAGAAGATGAAACTCTTTGAGGCTGTCTTGGTGGCTATGATGGTTTTCTCTGCCGTGCAACAAGCTGCCGCCGTGGAGGCTCCGGCTCCGAGCCCTACCTCTGACGCTTCCTTGTATATCCCCGCTTTTGTCGCTACCGTAGCCACTCTGGCGTTTGGGTTTCTCTTCTAACAAGCACATTTGTTTTTGATTTTTTAATTTATATAGAAATCATATTCTTCATTTCATATTTATTTTTCACCTTTGGGTATTGTTTAAGACTTGCCACATCCGAGTATCAATAAACACATCTCTATCACTTTCTTTGTATGATTATTGTTATTTTGACGTAACTCTTTACAAAAAATGTAAGTTGATAAAGTGTTGTAATTGAATAAAAGTACGATTTAATTAATTTATTCTAAGATGACTTTTAACTTCAAGTACTGTTTATTTTCATCTTTCATCATAATTTGTGGAATGATTTTAAAATTATTGACTACACGAGGGATTTGTCGGTCCAACCGGTTGAATCTGTCAAATTTCAAAACATTGATCGGTTCGGGTCGATTAGCATGGCCCCTACCACTGGTTAAGTGAAGATTAACCAAAGGATTCATTATTCAAAGAGTCAAATGGGTTTGGTTGACAAGGTAATATGCCAAATAATTTTGAGAAAAATGTGGAAATAAATACTAGACTCAAAACATCTTACGTTCTTAAAAAAAAAAAATATTAAGTTCTAACTTATTTGATCCCTTCCAGAATCAAAAACCCTAACGATACAGCTCTCGCCGCTAGCTCTACTCCGTCCGGAAGCCGCCGTGTTCCACCGTGGTACGATTCCTCCTCCCTTATTGTCTCTTCTTCTTCTTCGTCGACTGTAATTTTCCCGTTGTTTTGCGCTCTTCCCTGATCCGGCGATCGCAGCCGCTAAGTTATTTGAAACGCCAAAATCACGTTGGCGTTTGAAACACTTCGAACTCGTTAACCTAATTTGCATACTGGGCTTTGATTTTCCGGCCCAATACCTGATTTGCTTTTAAAAAAAATAAAATAAAAAAGGAAAAAAAAGTAGGAAAATGAGAATATAGAGCAATGGCAATAAGGGTAACCCTTTTCCCGGTCACAGCTACACCGCCGTCATCTCTCTGCTCCTTCAATCGTCTTTCTCCTTCTCTTCGCCACTTAGCTTCTTCTTCCTCTTCTCTGTCTGGTAAAATCCTCTCTCTGAGCCCGTTTCTCTCCGTCGTTATCTCTTTGGTTTCTCCTCTCCCAATTGCTTCTTGAGCTCTAGCTTATTGGGTGACATATTTGTTAGTATAAGATTGTTGTTTTTAGCAGAGAGGGAGTCTATTTTTTGGCTCTAGTCATTGTGGTGTGAGCATGTTCTGATTTTGTCTCTCAGTGTTTTCGGATTTTGATTGTAACTTTCGAGAAAGCGTTTGATTAGCTTTTTAGCAAGCCTTCTTGGGGTTATCTTGTGTGTTTGCTTTTGTTTTGTAAGAAGATAAACGTTTAAGTTTGTTTTTTTTGTTTTTATTTGACCATGATGTGTAGCAATGCTTTGATGAAAGTTTCTTCATTGGTAGAGAATTTTCGATGGAACTCCAATAGTGGGAAAAGACTTGTTTTTTCTTAAATGGGGTTTTGCTATTTTGCGTCTACTGATTCCGCTTGTGTTGTTTTGTAACCTAGACAGGTGTATTGAGAGCGACGACTAGGAGACTTGCTTTTGCAACCACATCGAAGTCAGTGGCAACCATGGCAGCTGTAAGTCAATAGTTTTTTTTTGGTTTAAAATCCAAAGAAACAGTTTAATGTAATACTCTTCTTACACCGTTTCATGACTGATATTTTGAGTGCTGTGACAGAGTCAAGAATTCACTGGGAATCTAAAACGCGAGGTCGAGAAGCTTTTTGATGCTTCTCTGAGATTAACGGTTCCTGATGGAACTAGTGTTGAGACTGAAGTTGCTGCCTCTCTTCCTGGAAAACCTGGAGATTACCAATGGTGCTCTCTCTTTCACTTAATTCAAATGGAACTAAGAATTTCAATTAAGTTCCTTTTTGGTTTTGTTAAGTTTTATTTTGTACATCATATTCTTGGCTGCAGTAACAATGCAATGGGTCTATGGTCCATTATTAAAGGAAAGGGTACTCAGTTCAGGGGTCCTCCAGCTGTTGGACAGGTTGGTGGTTTGTTTGGTCTTTAGAATTTCCTGTTGCAGATTCTTATTCTTAGCTCTTGTTTTGTTCCGTTTTTTCACATAGGCCATTTCGAAGAATCTACCTGCTTCTGAGATGGTGGAATCTTGTTCTGTAGCTGGCCCTGGTTTTGTTAATCTTGTACTATCAAGCAAGTGGATGGCTAAGGTGCTCCTGTTGTATTGCGCACTTGTATAATCGAGTTTTTAATCGTCGTATAAATAATTTATGTGTAGCATGGTTATTTTCTAATATGCAGAGTATCGAAAAAATGCTTATCGACGGAATTGACACATGGGCGCCTACTCTTCCGGTTAAGAGAGCCGTGGTTGATTTTTCCTCTCCCAACATTGCAAAAGAAATGCATGTTGGTCATCTGAGATCAACCATCATCGGTGACACGCTAGCTCGCATGCTCGAATACTCAAAGGTTGAAGTTCTTCGCAGAAACCATGTTGGTGACTGGGGAACACAGGTAAGCGCTACTTTTCTTCTCTTCAAACAATTTCTTAACCTTGAACCGAGTCCTTTATTATTGTTATCCAATGTTTATCAAACAAATAAAAGCCGTTTTTGTTCTGCAGTTTGGCATGCTCATTGAGTACCTCTTTGAGAAATTTCCTGATACAGAGAGTGTGACTGAGACAGCAATTGGAGATCTTCAGGTCAACTGCTTTACATCATATGGCCTTTCGAGCTTTATAGTTCTTCTTTTTAACAATATTGGCATAATACACTTTATGTGAAGAACTAAAGCAATTTAGTTTTTGACTTGTTATCTAACAGGCGTTTTACAAAGAATCAAAGAGTAAATTTGATCTTGATCCGGACTTCAAGGAAAAAGCGCAAAAGGCTGTGGTCCGTCTACAGGTAAATAACATGTTTCCCAACCTGAACTATTGCCGCTTTCGTCTGTTTGGCAGTGTGCCAAGATGCAGCTGCCTTGGTTGCAAAATTTTAATAACTTGCTTCTCTTTTTTTTTCCATTTCTTTAATGCAGGGTGGAGATCCTGTTTACCGCAAGGCTTGGGCTAAGATTTGTGATATCAGCCGAACCGAATTTGCCAAGGTTTATCAGCGCCTTAAAGTTGAGCTTGAAGAAAAGGTAAAAGAAGAGATATCCGTTCTATTATTACTTGAGACTAAATAGAAAGATAAGAGCTATATGGATGCTTAATGAAAAATACATTGATTCATGCCAGGGGGAAAGCTTTTACAACCCCTATATCGCTAACGTAATCGGGGAATTGGATAGCAAGGGGTTGATTGAAGAAAGTGAGGGTGCTCGTGTGATTTTCCTCGAAGGCTTCAACATCCCACTCATGGTTGTAAAGAGTGACGGTGGTTTTAACTATGCCTCAACTGATCTGACTGCTCTTTGGTGGGTTATCTTTTCTTCTATAAACTTTGTATTTTAATTGCACTTTGTTTTGGAAAATACATCTCATATATTATGACGTATTGTGTTTGTATTTACTGAATTGTGTGGCTTGACCTGAACATACATATTGTTTAATAATGAGTTGTCTGCTGATACTTAAACCTCCTGTCTCAGGTATCGGCTTAATGAAGAGAAAGCTGAGTGGATTATATATGTCACCGATGTTGGCCAGCAGCAACACTTTAATATGTTCTTCAAAGTAGGGTTGATGAATATTTTTATTGTCTGTTTCTATGTGTCTTGCTTAAAACTGGCGCCTAACTGTGGTTACCCTGTTACTATTAATCAGGCTGCCAGAAAATCAGGATGGCTTCCAGACAATGATAAAACTTACCCTAGAGTTGACCATGTTGGTTTTGGTCTCGTCCTTGGGGAAGATGGCAAGCGGTTTAGAACTCGATCTTCAGATGTAGTCCGCCTAGTTGATTTGCTTGACGAGGCTAAGACTCGCAGTAAAACTGCCCTCATTGAGCGTGGTATCTAACTTTGTGTCAACGTTGTTAATTGCTGAACCACTAACTTTGTTCAGTTATTGTGTTCTTTTATTCGTCTTTTATATGTTGTTTCTCTGTTTAGGTAAGGACAAAGAGTGGACTCCTGAGGAGCTGGACCAAACAGCTGAGGCAGTTGGATACGGTGCGGTGAAGTAAGTATTATTTTTATTCTCTTTTAAATGATTTTTTTAAATCAAATTGAACAAATATGATGAATTTTAACCAGATGTTGTGGCATTTTCGTATTTTCCTGCTACTGCTAACATGCGGTTTTGTTTAATGTTTCTTTCAAGGTATGCTGATCTGAAGAACAACAGATTGACAAATTATACTTTCAACTTCGATCAAATGCTTAGTGACAAGGTACTGGAATTTGCCACCTTGTTTACATAATTGTATTATGCAGTCATCCTTGCCATGCTTATTGGGTCACATGTCATGAGCAGGGAAACACAGCCGTTTACCTTCTTTACGCCCATGCTCGGATCTGTTCAATCATCAGAAAGTCTGGCAAAGACATAGATGAACTGAAAAAGGTATTTAGCCGCATGCCAACAAATTACTTAATTTTATTCATTGTTCCTCTGTTCTTACTCTTGACTACAACTGAACTTTCCCATTGTCTCAATCTATTTGGTTTGAAAGCTTAAACAGTTTTCAGAAGTGTTAAACTGTTAAATACGATAGTCTTAAGATTGATTTTGTGGGGTTATCTTGTCTTTTATTTATTCTTGGGTTTGTTCATTGGAATTTCACATTTTCATATATGAGGGATCCTAAAATACCTTACGGAAGACTGTGTTATGAACTCTTACCATACACCGTACGATGAAGAGTTACTCTTACGTTTCAATATCCGCTTTATTGCAGACAGAAAAGCTAGCATTGGATCATCCAGAAGAACGAGCACTAGGGCTTCACTTGCTTCGATTTGCTGAGGTAACAAATGCTCAGTTTCAAATTTGACTTCGTTTTCTAGGTAACAAGATGAACAAATTGCCCAACCCATGATGTGTGAACGATTTGCAGACGGTGGAGGAAGCTTGCAGCAACTTGTTGCCGAATGTGCTGTGTCACTACCTCTACGATCTATCCGAACGCTACACATCCTTTTACTCCATTTGTCAGGTGTGGATTCTATTTAATATTTTAATATCAGACTCTGCATAGCCCATTATTTGAATCCCACTTAAAAAATATCAACGTTGTTACAGGTCATTGGTTCACCAGAGGAGACAAGCCGTCTCCTACTTTGTGAAGCAACGGCTGTGGTGATGCGAAAATGCTTCCATCTTCTTGGAATCACCCCTGTTTACAAGATTTGATTGCTTCACTATAACAATTATTATCTTTTGTTCTCATTTATCTTGGTCGACCTTGAATACAAATATGATTACAATGTTAAACTGAACCGTGAAAGTTTGTTGTCATGTCATTGAACTGATTTAAGTGAATCATAAAAATGTTTTTTAAGGTTAATTAATCTTGAATTGGAATGAGTTGAAGATGATGTTCTTGTGGCTTTCATGGAGATTGTAGCATTGGGTCGATATACTCTTTTGCAGGTCTGATCCAAATGCCCTCCAGAGATCTTGCATGACTTCATTCTTGGTCTTCTCTTGACAAGATCGTTAAGGCATGTGACATTTGCTAGAGATGTGAATGATTGAGATTTGCCTTTGTAATACTTTGAAAGTCCTTTCTTCTCGTGGCTGTGCAAAAAATAACACAATAACCAATAGAATCAAAGATGATTTTGAGATTTGACAAGATTGTCATGATTAAAAATGGTTCAAATTATATAAGAGCTGTTACATGGTCGGTAACTGAGAGATGAGGTCTGATAGATCGTCGAAAGGCCCATTTGAAGATGAAGCTTCATCTGTTGGATCAGCTGAATCTTGTGCAGAGGATCGTGAAACTTGTTCAATAACATCTTCATTTTGTTTTCTTGTCCAAATCAGATTACCATCGTGGATGCTCATCTCTTGTCGATTATGTTTGTTATCTGATTGATCTCCTTTTCCAAGCCTTGTACCTAAAGGAAACAATTAAAGGTTTCTTGAACAATAATTAAGAACATAAACTAGAGTTCTTGTCAAGATGTTTGTAATCTGGTATTAGTTAATAACAGAATAACATATATATATATAGTTTGCGCATGCATGTAGATAAGAAAAGAGATACTGTTTATTAAAGAGAAAATGGATAAAGAATAACGATAATGAGTATGTATTACTTACGTGTTACGTCCAAGCTGTGGACAACGTTGGCTCTTATCTCAACTTTTTAAGACACAGTTTTTCTCTGCCCTCACATGAAAACCGTTAGGCTTGTTTCTATTAATTAACCATATGAGAAGTTGCGATTAGCAGAGGAATCCTCTGTCCACAATGTGTCGTAGATAAACCCGCACCATTAAAGCTAATTCACCCTTTCAATTTTTTTTTGGTGGCTACTTATTTAAATTAGTTAAGTGTTGGTTAGACGGGTTTACTTTTCGATTAGCACCTTCGTGTGTCTGTGTCTGATCTGTATGAAAAAAATATAACTTCAAGTTCTTGCTTTTTTCGTTAACGAGTGTGCCCAACCATTCATACTGCAAAGAATATGAATCAGACTTACGTCCTAGAAATCCTCTCGTAATCTCTAGAGCCACTTAATTTCCGACGCGAAGGCTAACCAATCCATCAGGTTCGTAGTCATCCAATATATCTAAGCAGTCCGTAGTTGAACCGGATTGAGGTTATCCTCATGCCCCTCATACATGAAGTTGCCCAAAGTAAACTTTCCATCTAAACATGTAAGGCTGAAGGGTCATGTCGCACGCCCATAATTCAAAAGATTTATAACCCGTTTGATCATTAAGACTCCACTATAGGCTAGTGACACTTCCATTATCGATCTATGAAACATCAATTTGGTAGATAGGTATTCAAGGTATCCAAAGGGGGACTGTCTCAAATTATGTAGTAGGAAGAGTCTTATGATCCTCATTCGCTTCCTTTTTTTTGTTAGCCTTTCTCCAACATTTCACTTCAAGGAACGCAAGTTGAAAAGTGTCAATCGGAAATACGATTTTCTCATTAAAGAGTTTGTCGTTCCTCCCCTTCCAAATGTACTAAAAGATCTATGAGATGAATCTATATCGCGACACCCCAAAACCGGACTTGACCAAGCTCCCAACGTCATCTCCAAGGCTCTTCTCTACTCAGATGTCGTTCCTAACGCTGCTAGAAGCTCTCAAAGACTCTCCTTGCAAGGTAGTGTATATTTGCAGAGATGCTAAGGATTCTCTGGTGTCACGTTGGCATATGATTTGCAGGTGTCTGAATAAAGAAGAGGACAAAAGCATTCTTGAGTTTATGTACGAGTCTTTCTGCACCGGGGTTTGCTTGTTTGGTTCCTTCTGGGATCATATCCTGAGGTATTGGGAAGCTAGCTTGGAAAACCCTAATCAGGTTATGTTTATGAGGTACGATGAAGTGAAGAAAGATACTCGTGGCCAGGTCAAGAAACTTGCAGAGTTCTTGGGTTGTCCCATCTCCGAGGAAGAGAAGAAAACAATGGAGCTGTGGATGAGATCTTGGAGATGTGCTCTCTGTCTAAACTCAGGAGCTTGGAGGTTAACAAGACCGAAAAATCGATCAATGGCGTTGATCACAAGAACCATTTCGGGAAAGGGATAGTTCGTGACTGGAAGAATTATCTAACTTCTGAAATGGTGGACAAAATGGACATGATCATGGCCGAGAAGCTCAAAGGTTCTGGTTTGAAGTTTTGAGTATATGTCTTGAAATGCATTGTTGTATCAATAAATAGCTTGTTCCTTTGATGTAAGGGCATGATTAATGCACAGTTATTTAAGAACCGGTTCTTAATTTTTTTAGTTAAAAATTAAGAAACAGTTTCTTATACTTCGTTAAAAACTCTTCATTAATCATGCTATAAGGTTCATGCTTTGTAATTCTGAGTGATGTCATGTTTTGTTTTGTTTGTGTGTGTTTTTTATTTTCCCTGAGTGATGTAGTCATGTGTTATTTTGTGTGTGTGTTTTTATTTCCCCAATGTGTTGTTAATAAAATAGCTTGACGTTGTGTAACTTACCTTTTATAATTAAGTCTTTCAGGCTAATAAATGTATGATCAAGAATTCGTGCTCAGGAGATCGAAAAAGATTTTGTAAAAATGCTTTTCATACTGACATAGTAGTTGTGAGTTCCAACAAATGTGTCTCTCTCATTGAGCTTGCAAGAACACACCAAAGTCGTCTCAGATTTATTTATTATAGAAAATATGCAAAATTAATTGTTTTCTTAATCTGTGTGCAAAAATCTAAAGTGACACTTATAATGAAACGGAGGGAGTATCTTTTATGCAGGACCGACTCTTAGATTTAAGGGGTGTAAAGAGATTTTTAATTTTTTTCAAAAAATTTGAGGGTTCAAAGCGAATATTTCATCCGGCTTTTCCATGACCGGTCCTGCCTTTATGGTTTACAAGAAGGTTGGATTGTCTTCTCTGTGTGTATGACATACCTCTTGAAGGAGCGTGTAGATATGTAAATGGTAGATTAGTCATTCGTGATATTATAACCTCAATACCTAATGGACATTAAGACTTCTATTCTATACATTGTGCAGGTAAGGCCTTGCAAAACCTGGGTAAAAGATTAAAAGACATTTTTTTTATATTTTGTTTACAGCTAGCAGCAAGCAACGGGCATACATACGGTTCAAGAATTTGTTTTCACTTTGTCTTATCATATCAGCAAGAGTTCCATGTATTACAGAACAAGAGAGAATGCTCCATAAACTATTTAACATCCATAACTGGGCTTTCGCTAGCCCGTTTTGTTGAGATTGGAGGCCCTACACGGAGATTTTCTTCTTTTTCTTTAACAATCCCAGACGGAGAATTATATGTGGCACTTATTGTAATCAAAGTCGTGGCATTGTTGTTATTTTTTTTTCATAAGTATGCCATTGTTGTTGTTTTATGTACTTTTTAGAATTTTTTTAAAAGTATTTTTAAATAAAAGAGATGATTCATATGTAAATTACTTGTACACAATGTGTTAGTGGAGTTTTTTTTGTGAGATATAAACAAAGTATCACATTGAAAGTTTAGACAAGAAATGTTTAATATATAAAGAGAAATTCAACTCTAATTAATACGAGATCTTTTGGGAAGAAATTCAAAAGTAAATCCATGTGGGTTTGCCTAGTAGATCCAAAGTGGACAATACCGTACTAATCGGACAATAAATAGTTGGACATAAACTTACACAAACCCAACATTTTTGTGTTATAATTAAAATTTCAAGTGTTTAGTTGAATTAAAACTTCATGTAATTAGCAAACGTACATATTGAATAAAAACCTCCTAAACCCCAAAATGTATAACACCGAACCCCAATAAAATATCAATAGTATAAGGTAAACTAAATAATTAATAGTCTTAATTTTTTTCTAGAAAATATCGACCTTTCTCATTCTCTGAAGTAGTCATCATCGTCCTCGTTACGGTGTTTCGTCAAAGAGATCCCAAATAACATTCTACATACACACTCATTGATGCTACCAATGTTATATTACTGCGGCAAAAACCGTCTAAGACCGCCACATGTTTGATCACGTCACGTCGGTCACCCTCTTTTAAAAGTACCATTAGGCCATGATTATCCACAATCTGAAGTTCTTAACTTATAATTTTACGTTTTTTTTTAATTTAAATTTTTCTGTTTAAGAGATGTCTCTTACGTCTATTATTTAAGAGACGTTTCTTATTTTTAGTTAAAAGTTAAGAAATATTTATTAAAAAAGCTAAGAACCCATGTTAACAAGCCTACAATAAACATGGGCTTATGCGCTTAGTTAGTTTAGTTACCTACAACACAATATTCTCCATTACCAAACACACACCATTCCCTTCAACCTCATAGCTCTCACTGTGGTCTGCTTTTTTTCTCTCTGCCTTTTGATCTGCAGATCTTTTTCTCTTCTTTGTTTCAGAGATCGAGCTTCTTCTTGCTTCTTGCGTATTCGATTTATCGTTGACGAGTAAAAAGGAATCTCTTTTTGAACAGTTATGAGTACTGTGGAAAACAGCAAGCCTAAGATCATCACTGGTTCTTGTGGTTATGTTCTTGAAGACGTTCCTCATATCTCTGATTACCTTCCTGCTCTTCCTGTATGTTTCCTCCTCTCCCATCTCTCATTACAAGAAGGAGCTTGATCTAGTTAGATAGATAGATGTTTGTGCAGGGTTTTAACTCTTTACCTTTATTTTTACTTTAGATAGATCCAATGAATTTCTCAGATGCAAAAAAAAAGGGGGATCTTCTGGGTCCCAAGGCTTATGAACTTATGATCAGGCTCAAATCTTTATAATGGTTTTAGGTTTCTAGTCATTTATCAAATGGTTGTTAAGTTTGATTAATGGATGGTTCTATGTGATTTCAGACTTATCCTAATCCATTGCAAGACAATCCAGCTTACTCAGTAGTTAAGTGAGTCTCTTTTTTTTTTTAATGTAGGCAAATAAGGTTCTTATTAGTTATGTTACCTTGCAATTTTAACATGAGTTTTTTTTCTTTCTCTCTTGTGAAAACTTTCAGGCAATACTTTGTTGATGCTGATGACAGTGTCCCTCAGAAGGTATATATATATGGATTCTGGTTTGGAGTTAACTATAATATCCATGGCATCCGAGCTCATGTTTCTCTTATTGTCTCTTCTCCTTGTTGTGTAGATCGTTGTTCACAAGGATGGTCCAAGGGGGATTCACTTTAGACGAGCTGGGCCACGTCAAAAGGTTTTTTCACCTTTTGTTGGACTGCTTCTTTTGAAATAATGATCTCTCGTTGACTTATCATCCCTCTGCAGGTCTACTTTGGATCTGATGAAGTCCATGCTTGCATAGTTACCTGTGGGGGTCTTTGTCCCGGCCTTAATACCGTGATTAGAGAAATCGTGAGCAGTCTATCTTATATGTATGGAGTGAAGAGAGTACTTGGAATAGATGTAAGTTTTTATAATTAGTAACTCTGTTCATGTAACGCTCTTGTTTGTTTCATTTTCTCAAGCTTGAATATGTTTTTGCAGGGTGGATATAGAGGCTTTTATGCGAAGAACACCGTCTCATTGGACTCCAAAGTCGTAAATGATATCCATAAGCGTGGAGGGACCATCCTTGGAACCTCACGAGGTGGCCATGAACCACAAAGATAGTTGACAGCATTCAAGATCGAGGAATCAATCAGGTTTGGATAATAAACCAAACCTTGTTTCATCCTAGAGGTTTTGATGTGGTTGTTGTTGTGTCAGGTTTACATTATAGGTGGAGATGGAACACAACGAGGAGCATCGGTTATATTTGAGGTAAATGAAATCTCATTTTTAACCTTTGCAAGTTTGTACTTGACTATCTTGTGACTATAACCATGTAGGAAGTTAGACGACGTGGCCTGAAAGTTGCAGTTGTTGGGATCCCAAAAACAATCGATAATGACATACCTGTATGTATGAATCCCTCTCTTACCCTCACTTCACTTTCATAGATGAACTACATTTTTATTTTGTTGCAGGTGATAGACAAATCCTTTGGGTTTGACACAGCTGTAGAAGAGGCTCAACGAGCTATTAACGCAGCACATGTGGAAGCTGAGAGTATAGAGAACGGTATTGGTGTTGTCAAGCTTATGGGTCGCTACAGCGGTGTGTATCATACTTCTTCTTTTCTCGCCTGCTCAAGCTCTCTTATTAGATTATCTGATGTGCATTGTTTTAACAGGGTTCATAGCAATGTACGCTACTCTAGCAAGCAGAGATGTGGACTGTTGTTTGATTCCAGAGTCACCGTTTTACCTGGAAGGAGAAGGTGGACTGTTTGAGTACATAGAGAAACGGCTCAAGGAGAGTGGTCACATGGTGCTTGTGATTGCAGAAGGTGCAGGACAAGACCTTATGTCGAAGAGAATGGAGTCTATGACTCTCAAAGATGCTTCTGGTAACAAACTTCTTAACGATGTTGGTCTTTGGCTGTCTCAAAGCATCAAGGTAAACCACAAACTATACAGAAGTAGAATCAGATTAAACCAACCAAGTGTTAAATTTTCGTTTTCCTTGCTTTGGGTGTAGGATCATTTTAATCAGAAGAAGATGGTGATGAACCTCAAGTACATTGGTACATTTCATATCACCTTAACTCTCTCCATCATGAGTTTCTTGACGTTTTAGTTAGCTCTGATCGTCTTTGATTTCAGATCCAACCTACATGATTCGTGCTGTTCCTAGCAATGCGTCAGACAATGTTTATTGTACTCTTCTGGCTCAGAGCGCAGTGCATGGTGCAATGGCTGGATACACTGGCTACGTCAGTGGTCTTGTGAACGGAAGACAAACCTACATTCCCTTCTACGTAAGTTACAAAACCTATTTATAAAATTTGATTGATCAAATATCTAAACTAGTCATCCGGTACCATTGTGTGGATTGGTTGTGATGTTGCAGAGAATAACGGAGAAACAGAACCATGTGGTGATCACGGACAGGATGTGGGCGAGGTTGCTGTCTTCCACAAACCAGCCGAGTTTCTTGACCCCCAAAGATGTGTCTGATGATAAAGAGAAGCCCATGTCGGCCCTTCTGGACGATGGCAACTGCAACGGCCCAGTCGATGTTCCTCCAGTCACCAAAGAGATCACCAAGTGACACTTAGTCGAAGAACATAATGATGTCCTATATGTTTTAGGTAGTAATTGAGCGAAATAATTGCGTGTTTACAGTTTGACTTGGCATAAGAAAACGTTTCACCTCGTAGATGCCTCAATTTTAAAGTTTTCAACTTTTCCATGCTACTTCTATTAATCTTCTATAAATTAATTGACAATCTTTAACAAAAACTCATGTGTTTATTTATTGCATACAAAACTCTTAACCTTCTATGTTCATTTGAGTTTTAGTATTAATTTTCATTGATGCATATAATTTTTTTGACAAAGAAAGTGACGTGCTAAAGGCTTATGATTGGTGAATAGGTTGATCATTTATCCAAACTATAGAGTTAATTCCCCAATTCCATTTTCTTTTGGAACAAAAGTAAAACCAAATCAATATTTTTGTTATCGATTACTCATAAAAATAAGGGTACTCAGAGTAACACAAAAGCAAGAATGGTCTTGATCGGCATTGACACAATGGTTAAACACATAAACCAAAACACTTTAATCTACAAAACATCAAATTTATTACATCGCAACTAACTTTTCATTAAAAAAAAGAAAAAAAAAGAAAATATAAGCAAAATAAAAGCAAAAATTAATTAAAATAAAATAATTTTTTATGCAGTAAAGAAAGCAATGTTTAAAATGAGATATCTCCTTTTTTAAAAGTTATTTTTTATTTATTAGGTTCATGATGACGCCAAAGCATAGCATAGCAAGCACCAAGTTGTAATTCGAAAGAATGAGAAAGTAAACATAAAAAAAAAACACTATAAAAAATATATAATATTATTTAAATCTTTAAATAAAACTTAATTCATATATATGGGCCATTTGGTTATATAATCTCCAATATTAAGATTTTAAAATTTTGGAGTAGTTGAGGACAAAATAAGGCATGAAATAACCAACTTTGTTTTCTAGTGGAATGACAAGTTCAATCTCACATATGATACATCCCTAGGGCCTAGGGTATCCGTCCCGGATCCGCTCCGAAAATAGGATATCCGGAATGCCCGGATCCGAATCCGGATAGTAAAATTTTGGATCCGTTCAAACCGGATCCAAATCCGGATATCTTAATTTTTAAGTCCGGATATCCGGATCCGGATCCGTGTTTTTAAAATATATTAAATTTTGAATTTTATTAATAATTATATTTGATATATTAGTATTTATACATAAAATATTGTTTTAATATTATATTTAAATTTTATTAATATTATATTCATATATATATTCATAAATTTTGTATAAATATTTAATTTATGTTTTATTTTTATTTTTTTAATATTTTTAAAATATTTTTTATTTATATTTAATTATTTTTACGGATCCGGATCCGAATCCGGGTACCCGCGGGTATCACAATATCTAGACGGATATCCGAAGTCCGGATACCCGGAAGACGCGGATCCGGATCCAGATACTAAAATCACGGATCCGGCGAATCCGAATCCGGATCCGGATATCCTAAAATACCCCGGATATCCGGTCCGTCCCACCCCTATCCCTAGCCACCAAAATTCATGCATCTGGGAAAATGGCCACCACAAGAGGATAAACATGTTTCACCTTACGACGTCATTTAGCTAAACCAGCAAAACCCATCCAATAGTCTTTGTTTCCAACAAGAAAAGTAACATAAGCCTTTTTTTTCACCATTAGGATTCACAGCAACGTGAACATCTGATATGTCTTCAAACCTTTAAAACAAACTGATATATTAGAAAGATTTAAAATATAGTTAGTTTGTGCCGTTGTAAGTGTAGGAAGATTACCATCTTAGTTATATTGGAGAAAGAGAGATAGAGGATAATTAACAAGACATTACTACTTATAGGTTTTTGTATAGTAAGTTTTAAATATAAAGTAAAATTAAATTAAATATGGATGTTCCAAAATAAAGAAATATGATAACCATTTAAAATCTAATTCTAGATGAATAAAATGAAAATTACTTATAACTATTATATGATAAAATCTTTATAAATTAAAACTTGATAAATTAATAAAATTTCTCGGTTCCAAATTATGCTCTTAAAAATATGACATAAATTTTTATAGAATAACAAAATTCTAAAAACTCTTAGGTATATACATGGTCGAATTAAAATCATAAATTTAAAATTATTATATAGAACTTGTATAAAGTTTATATAAACATATACAAAATATTGCATTGTTTGCTTTTTCAAAATGAAATTTATTTTTATATTCTTTTTCATTTCAATATTTTAGTGTTATTTTATCAAATTACAACCAAAATGAATTTATACTTTAAGAAATGTAATTCAAATACCTAAAATATATCAAATAATCTAATGAAAAGAGAGGAAATTTAATTTAAAAATAATTAATATATAATATTAAGAGTTTTCTCTGCGCATAAATTTGAGTTTCCAATTTAATATTATTTTATTTTAAAAAATTAGTTTACATTTTGACATTATTATTTTTATGTTTAACTTCATTGATTTGGAAAAAAACTATAAATTTATTTTTATAGTTTTATTTCTTTTTATTTAGTTTAACTATTTATGTTTGATTAATTTATCATCTTGGAAAAACTGACTTATTATTATCAATATACATAGGTAACGCAAGTAGTTAAAAGATATGAACTAAAATATACTTTCTTTAATTGTGATTCTGTGTTATGATTTTGTAATACATTTTATAATAAAATAGATTAAACAACAGGAACCAACAAACCAGGACCTGTATAGTTAACATCAATGACACACTACTCAGCATGTTTACTTCTCTTCCCTTTACTCAGATAAAACATGTTACATTCTAAAAATCTTTTTATAATTCTTGAGATTATTTCTAATGGCGTTTTCTAGTGCTTGAAATTATTTTTCTCTACTTTTAGTTTCCCAAAATAAAAACACATCAGTGGATTTTCTTTTAAGTGAAATTTATTTCCTTGAAAATATATGGTAGAATATATAAGATAATACTTTCTGCTTACCGTAAGATTTCTATGGATATGTGTTGTTTTCCAATAGTAGAAAAAGAATGAAGAGAACGAAGTGGAAATTAGCTATGTAAAACAAAATAGCTAAGAACTTACTAAACCTAAGTATGAGCATGAATCCAATCCTACTCTCAAGAGCTCATTACTTCCGGGAAGCCCTCCTTGCTACTCAGCACTCATGTGCCACCAACGTCTGGATCCGATCCGACTCTCAAGAGCTCATTAGAGATATCAACTCAAAATCATATCCCATGGAGCTCTATGGAGTTCTCATGGACATCAAGTTCTTATCCTCGTCCTTTAATTTTATCTTGTTTTCCTTAATTTATCTCTAGAGATTGTAATCATTGAGCTAATTTCTTGGAGAAGAACACTATGCTTTCATACTCTAACTCTCTGTAGTGAACCCTCCTTTTATTAATGAATGTGCTTGTTGCTCAAAAAAAAAGCCTGAAGAAAATTCTCCCTGGGAGAGGAGAGTTATTAGGGTGTTTCTCCCACATGTAGCATATGCCAGTTTAACTCTACCTTACAAAATACATTGGTTAAATTCACTAGAATGTTTTAGAAGTGAAAACTCGATTATATAATTATAAAAAATTGAAATAAAGACAATTTTGGGGGTGTTTTGGACCCCCCCTAAGCTGACCATAGAAGATCCTTGCGTTGTATTTGGAAAAGAAGCAAAATGTAACTTATTAATAGTAGTATACCAATAAGATTTTCTGTCGTACGATTAAATAAATAGTTCTCAGTTGATGATTTACTATACGTTTCTACCCAAACCGCGCAGTAATGTAAATCGATATTGTAATCGTAGGATACATACTAGCCATAACTCATGTATATAACATTGTATTCTTGCAGAAAAGTTAAAGTGGGTATTTATTATAAATACGTTAGGCAGAGTCTCGCAAAGGGGGGTGGTCCCTTGGACATTAGTCCATATTGGATCAGAGGAGCATATCCTCTCGTCTTCCCACACGACAAAATCAGTTTTATAAATTTCCCAATTTACTAAAAGGTGTCTTCCAAAGAAATATGTACGTTTTCGCGGTCTTTGCATTATGTTGGTACACGCTAATTAGTTACCTATTCCATGAAAATATATATTCGAATCCAAAAATATGAAGTGGCAATTTGTAGTTGTTGTCTCTAGCATATAAAATATACACGAATCCGAGCAAACATGTTAATTGGCATAGATGCTGATAGTACAATATCACATGTTCTCTTGCAATGATCACACGTGAATAAGGGATATGTGTCATGTAAGTACAGTACTAAATGAATGCATTCGTAAGTTATTGTTGCCTTTATTCAATAACCATAATTCATTTTGGGGTATCATTCATAAGGCACTAACCAAAGCCACATCTTTTGTTTCTGTTTTTGTTTCATCCAAAATCACAACCTTAGTTAAGATGAAGATATACATATAATTAAAAACCATTCATAGTTTGCAAATTTAAAAGAAAAACTTAACAAAGAATGATGAACTAGGTACATAGTGAATAATCGAGCTACAATTATAGAGAAAGATATGATGATATCAGTTCAAGAGCATGCAACATAAAATAGTAAAAAAAATTTGTATATATTCTTATATGAATTAGCTAGGTACAATAATTGAATATTTGGTTTGTAAAGTGGGAGCAATACTATAACTGAATAGTTCAACATGCTATGTTTGGATGAAGTATGCAAATGAATAAAAACCAAGATGCACTTTCTTTTTTCATACATTGGCTAAAAACAGAAATAATCATCAGTCAGTTCATATTTTTAATTAAGAAACATATGTTCAACGGATGAGAATTTAACCCCCACAACGACGTCTTCCAGTATAGACTGAATTCAACTACAGTAAAAATTTAAGCGGCATCGATCGATGATAAATAATCAGAAATCAATGTCAATATATGAAACAATTAAACCTTTAAAGTGATAATTTTACCCTGAAATGATAAAACTAGTGATAAAAGTCTTCTGGTTTAAGGGTAGATGTGACAAGTTCAAAATCTCATAAAAGATTTAACAGCTGGATCTTCTTCATAATCCAAACAATTCAGTCTGAAATTTCTTGAATAAAAAAATGATAATTAAAAAAAAAACTGTAAAAAAGATTCAGACATGGATAATATTTGGTCAATGTATTTACTGCATGATAATTGAAGGATTTTACCAAGTATCAACTAGGTGACTGCATGCATTGCATGCAATGATGTACGTGCCTGAATAAAGTTTTGCTTAATTTTAGTATTTTAAATTGTAACTTTATTATAAGTTTTCAAAGTGGGTAACTTTACGCTGATATTAACACGTCATCATATTTATTACGTTCTATAAATAACCTTTGGTTACTACGCTTTCTCTTGTCAACTAACTTGCTCTTGCGTTTTCATTATTTTTCTTTTATTCCTCCGTTTTAACCAACAATGACCATTGGTGCCGGAATCAGTGTCAGCAACTCCGACTTGGTGGTGTTAGGACACCATGTTCTTCGCGGCGTGCCAGATAATGTTTTGGTCACTCCGGCTTCAGGGAACGACGGCACCTTCATCGGCGTCTCGTCGGATAGAACCGGAAGCCACCGTGTCTTTCCCATAGGGAAACTCGAGTACTCTTCTTTCTCCTTCGTTTCGTATACATTTTTATATTTGTTGTCAAACGTCAAGCATTGTGCTAATGAATGTTTTGATGAAGGAAACGTCATAGGGTTTATTTTTTTTTATTTTTTGGGCAGGGATGTGAGGTTTATGTGTGTGTTCCGATTCAAACTATGGTGGATGACGCAGAGAATGGGGACTCACGAGAAAGAGATTCCTTTCGAGACTCAGTTTCTAATCGTAGAAGCTAACAGTGGTTCTGATTATTTGGAAGGAGATCATCAATCTGCCTTGTACGTTGTGTTCTTGCCCATACTTGAAGGAGATTTTAGAGCTGTTCTTCAAGGAAATGAATCAAATGAGCTTGAGATTTGTCTTGAAAGCGGTACACATATGTTCCCACGAGTAGGAATATAGGAACTCTGTTTCAGATTATAATCTCTGAGATGTATGTGGTTTGGTTTGTATGGTCAGGTGATCCAACCGTTGACCAATTCAAAGGGGATCATTTAGTTTTCATGTCTGCTGGGTCTGACCCTTTTCATGTCATCACCAAAGCTGTCAAGTCTGTAACGTTCTTCACTCAAGTTCGTTTTATTTGTATCGAGATTTTTAGTAGTAATTAGAAGAATCTGTCTTTCAATGATTATGTAGGGCTATTGAACAACATCTTCAGACATTTTCACACCGCGAGAGAAAGAAAGTAAGTAAACCCATCTTTATTTTCTCACATGTTATTCACAAGTGAATGCCGTGTAATCTCCATGTTTTGGTGGTTTTCAGATGCCAGATATGTTGAACTGGTTCGGTTGGTGCACATGGGATGCATTCTATACCAATGTCACAGCTAGTGACGTCAAGCAAGGTCTTCAAAGGTACTCATGAGTCTCACCCAAAACCACACATGCTTTCTTCTTCACAAGACTTTTAACCAAACCTGGTATGCAGCCTTGAAGCCGGTGGGATTCCCCCAAAGTTTGTCATAATTGATGATGGATGGCAATGTGTTGGCATGGATGAGACCGGTGTTGAATTTAACGCTGACAATGCTGCCAAGTAAGCTCTTTACTCAAGAGTGTACTTGATTTGATTATAAGCAAATATTAATCAGCACATGTGACTCTTTCAGTCTCTGGCTAATCATAGCGCTACTCTTTATCTTGGTTCTTCAGTTTCGCCAACAGATTAACACACATCAAGGAGAACCACAAGTTTCAGAAGGATGGCAGAGAGGGGCACCGAGTGGAGGACCCTGCATTGAGTTTTAGACATGTTATCACGAACATTAAGAGTAACAACTCGCTCAAGTATGTTTATGTTTGGCATGCTCTAACAGGGTATTGGGGAGGAGTCAAACCTGGCGTTTCGGGTATGGAGCATTACGAATCAAAGGTGTCGTATCCAGTTTCTTCACCAGGAGTTATGTCCAACCAGAACTGTGAATCTCTAGAAAGTATAACTAAGAATGGACTCGGTTTGGTGAATCCCGAGAAAGTCTTTAGCTTCTACAACGACCTTCACTCATACCTTTCATCCGTTGGGATCGATGGTGTCAAAGTCGACGTCCAAAACATTCTGGAAACTCTTGGGGCTGGACATGGCGGTAGGGTCAAACTTGCAAAGAAGTATCACCATGCTTTGGAAGCCTCCATTTCAAGAAACTTCTCTGACAATGGGATTATCTCTTGCATGAGCCATAACACAGATGGTCTCTACAGGTGAAAAATATAGACATGTGAAAGTAATTATCCTCCCTGGATTTTTCTCAATTCAATTCTTTATGTTTTCAGCGCAAAAAAGACGGCTGTTATAAGGGCATCAGACGATTTCTGGCCTAGAGATCCTGCCTCCCACACCATCCACATTGCTTCTGTTGCATACAACACACTTTTCCTTGGCGAGTTTATGCAGCCGGATTGGGACATGTTCCATGTACGTGAAAAAATTTATACTACAACAACAACATTTAACATTTATAACTTGTGAATCTATTTGTGACTCATTGTAGAGTTTGCATCCCATGGCTGAATATCATGCAGCAGCTCGAGCGGTTGGTGGATGTGCCATTTACGTCAGGTAAATCATAAGATTTTCAATAACGAAAAGAATAAAAAAAAACATATGGTAAAAATAGGCTGCAAATAACTCTAGATGTTTAAACTTTGGTAATAGCGACAAACCGGGACAACATGACTTCAACCTCCTAAGGAAGCTAGTACTTGGAGATGGTTCCATCCTCAGGGCAAAGCTTCCGGGAAGACCAACCAGTGACTGCTTCTTCAGCGATCCAGTCAGAGACAATAAAAGGTATACATATATATATACCCTCCTTTCCAGTGAAGAAAGACTCGAGGATAGTATTTAAACATCACTTGTTGTTGTTGATGACTTTGGGTAAGTCTTATGAAAATATGGAACCTAAACGAGTTCACCGGCGTTATTGGAATCTTCAACTGCCAAGGAGCCGGGTGGTGTAAGAAGGAAAAGAGATACATGATCCATGACCAACAACCTGGGACCATATCTGGTTATGTCAGAACCAATGATGTTCATTATCTCGATAAAGTAGCAGCCTTTGAATGGACAGGCGATTCCGTCTTCTATTCCCATCTCAGAGGTACACCAAACTCTCGTTCTTTTAATTCACCTTTATTGGTTGAGAAGTTATGTAATCGAATAAGTTATTGTGTTATTGATTTGTGACCTCAATGTCTTCTTATATACAACTCTATGATTCATATTCCTATCTAAAAAAGAAGTTTATATAATATGGAAATAATCTATTCTAAATCTATATTGTATAGGATATGTTATATCCTAATATTGGTTTCATGTGTGTTTTGGGCGTTGCCAGGTGAATTAGTGTACCTCCCAAAAGATACATCTTTGACAATCACGTTGAAGTCACGTGAATACGAAGTTTTCACTGTGGTTCCGGTGAAAGAATTTTCTGATGGAACCAAGTTTGCTCCGGTGGGGCTCATAGAGATGTTTAATTCTGGAGGAGCTATTGTGAGTTTAAGATATGATGATGGTAACGATGGCACTGTCAAGATGAAACTAAGAGGAAGTGGTTTGGTTGGGGTATACTCGTCTGTTGGACGACCACGGAGCGTTACGGTGGACTCTGAGGATGTGGAGTGCCGGTGTGTTGGGGAATCCGGTTTGGTAACATTTACATTAGGAGTTCCGGAAAAAGAATTGTATCTTTGGGACGTGGTCATCCAGCTTTGACTCGGAGGATCGGTATTCGTAGACAAGAACAAGCTTATCTCATATTGTAATGTATGTGTCGATTCATATTGTAATGTATTGGTTCATGTTAACATGTATGTCTAATAAAAGGGGTTAGGGTAAGACGGTTTTGTAATTGTCTCTCTTCTTTCCGGCTATCTTGTCGATGCCATAAGTATCTGTGTTTCTTGTGAAGATCTTGTAGTATTAACTTGACCTGCTTATGCTATATGATCAGTACAACATTTAACTGTGAGTATACTAATGGTGCCTATTGTGCCCGTAGTTTGAATCCAATTGGAAGGGAGACTTTACTCCATATTTTAGTATTTGCAACTGCTGCTCCCGACCTAGAGAATTATTTGAGGTCAACACCTCCTCTGATTATTCAAAACAAAATAAAGGGTACAACATGGTTAAAACTATCTTATAAAATGTGGGTAAAAAGATCTGAGAAATTGTAAGTTTTGTGATTTCCGAGGAAAATGACCATGCATAAAAATAAAATAAAATTTTAAAAATATGTTATGTTTGTCGAAGCCGTGAGATAATAATCATATGTCGATTGATTGATATTTGTACTGACCAAGTACAAAACATGTTGAAATGAATCAACTCAAGTGATAAAATTCATGTAAGTCCCATTTCTTCTGCCTGCTCATTTAATTGAGGGTTTTTCAAGAATTGATGAATATCCAAAAACATTTCTTAAATTTCATTACTAAAAGTAAAAACATAATACAAAGACAAACAACAATAACAGAGCAAACTCGAAACAAACGGCACAAACTGCAACATTTAGATCAAGGGAATGGATATGAAGACCAAAACTCAAGTAGGAAACAAATACGAAATCCCCAAGAATATAGTTGGGAGTCCAAGACCAGCACCATTGGTAAATAAGAACAAGAAAGAAAAAAAAGAACAAACAAAGGATCTGTGATGACGAGTCTTTATTTCGTTGCAGCTAGCTATCCATTGTTTCTTTTGCAGTTCTAATGTATATGAATTGAGTGAATGAATGCATATGTCCATGTTTGAGAGTTATAGATAACTCCGGAAAATTATATCCGCTTTGAAATAAATTCACGTAAATTAGGTGATGCTGAAAACATTCAACTATATTTATTTGCATGCCCATTGAGATAAATTATTATAATATAAAGTATCCTAATTTTCTTCTTTTCTCACGAATCTTTGTAATACCCAGTATGGACCGGACATAAGTCGTTCACCAACAGATTACTCATTTGATATAGTTTTCAAACATTTATAAGATAAAACACAGATACACAAAATATATAGCATCAAGCTTGAAGTTATTTTCTCAGTTTAATAAAACGTTTAGTTCTTTTTCGAATAAATTGTTCGGGTTTATGGTTGGGTTTTCGATATCTTTGATTAAAATGTACGTTTTTTTTTTAATTGGGTGTACGTGTGTTGATGTGATACAATAAAAAGTCAGTACTATTAGGTAAACCTTTAGAGCATCATTATCCTTAAGAATTCATTTTATCCTTAAGAATTCCAAATGAAGTTCTTATTATTGTTATTTTTTTACTGATTAAAAAATAAAATAAAAATAAAAACGAACCAATTGCGGGCCACCACATGTCAGTGAGACCTGAAAATAGTGCAAGAAATCATTAAAACATATTTTTAATTAGAAATTTTAGGAGATGGTTTAGTGGGGTCAGCGAACAATCCAAAAACCCCATTTAAGAATTCTGGATAAAAATGCTCTTAAATTCAGTACTTGCTTTCGCAGAGACAAATTACATAAAATTTTGGTCTGGCTAAAAACTCGACGAATAATAAACTGACGTTTTGAAATAAATATAAATTAGTACTAATAAAAATATAGGGTTACTGCATTAAATAATAGTGTCATAGTTTGCTGTGGAAAACTAGCTACTTAACAAATCCGCTGAAAATACAGAAAGATTTTAATTAAGGAGCGGAAATGACACTGAGTTATCGATCAACTCTAAGTAACGTCATTACATCAAATGATTCAAATCTAATATAGCCACTGAGACAAACAGTGTTAGAGCATCATTATAGATGTCCTTTAATTTGGGGTCCTTAAACATATTTTATTATAACTTTTGTGTTAAGGAATTTTGTTAAGGATAATTGTAAAAATGTTGATTATTGGTAGGACTTTATTTTGTCATTTAGTACGTTTCTTCTCCCAATCCCGTCATGCCACGTTGCCTTAAGGACCAAACAAAAAGTTCCTTAGTTTAGGTTCTTTTGCAAAATCCTTACTGATTTTTCATTTATTTTCGACCCAATAATTATTAAGGGTTAGTCCTAAGGGTCGCCAATAACGATGGTCTTAAGATAGTTTTAACAAGGCAAAAGAACAATCATAAAATGCTGGTGAATTTCATTGATTATGCCATTACGTTTTTTGATAAGAGTACCCTTAAATTTATTTTTCATATTAATAAGACGATAATGTCCTCCAATTGCAAGTTATCGCCGTTTCATGTATATAACTGTAGATTACTTATAGTAATACTCTATCATCTTCTTGAAATATACATTACTGATATAAATTTTCGCTCATGCTCTTGAAAATTCTTACAAAAATTACTGTAGGTTTTAGGCTTTGACAAAACTAGTCGCGCCGACACTAAATTTTAAGAATTAGTAAATTTAGTTATAACTTTATATGCGTTTTAATTGGTATGGAGGCATTAGGAAATGTAACATTGGTTCGATGTAGAAACCTAAAAGCATGTAATTTATAGAAATGGAGGAAATGTACTTAAAAATTATAAACCTGATGACATAGAATCTATACAGTTAATCCTAATGATGCAATCACTTATAGTTCCAAAAGAAAACACCAACAAGTCTAGCGCAATCACAACAAAGATAGATTCACAATAGAATTCCACACTAATATATAATACGTAATGTTGTAGCGAAGTATAAGAAACAGGTTGATGAGAACGAAAAGCTTATATTCTCTTATTCATCAGCTACATTCTCCGACGGCTTTAACAACATGAAACAAACTAGTGGCCTATTAGTTGGCAACTACTCCTACATAATTGGCACTTATTGACTCTACTACTACTAAGACTAAAGACCAAGTCTAACACGTAAACGATGGAACATAGTTATCGATACATTATTCTTTTTATTTTATTACTACATGATAAAATAGAAACTAAGATCCGTTACTTCATGAAACCTTGAGCCATCCCCGCATAACCTCCCTGCCCACCACCAGACTTTTCTGAATCTCGTTGTACTATCTCACCATTTCAACTTCGACGGAAAATACTGCATGATAGAAAAAAACGTGTTATGATGAATATCAGACCTTGGATATAAAAAATGTATTTAACATATAATAAAGATGAACGATATGCTAGATGTATATTATATAGAATATAGGTTCTGAATACTATTTTCTATAAAGAAGTTTTTTTTTTTACCTTGTTGATCAGGGAAATGTAGTACGGCTTTACTAGTTCAACGTCAACAAGAACTTTGCTTTTGCTGTATAAATCATATTTGCTGCAATATGAAGTATAATAGCATTGGAAGGTAATTTTCGTACACATAGTAAAATTATTAGTTAATGAAAATTTCTTACTTGAATATCTGAAGCCACTTGAGACCCTCTCGGTCTTCGTCGTTCATCAGGTGTGTGTAGGCCCCCGCCTTGTGTAGGGCTGCATATTATTTAAATAAATTGTGCACAATAGTAGTAATGAGAGAGTATCGTTATGAATTCATGGACCATATTATAAAAACCACGTGCTAATATATATTGAAGACTTAATTACTACATACGATAGAAGGAGTGGTAGCGAACGATGAATAAGGCAGCGTTAGGCAAAGTCGTGCCATTCGCTTTAGCCACCTATTTGATTTGAGAAAAAAATAAATATAATTTTATTTAGATATACATTTAAGGAAAAACTAAGAAAATAAATCCAAAGGAGATAAAAACATTATTTTGTATTGATTACCATGTACATATAATCATCATGTCCCCAAGACATAATGACATTGTCCAGTCCACAACCTTCATCGTAGATCCCATGTTTTGTGTTGTATTTTGAGTTTTTGTGATCCGGGTTGTTATTGAAATACTGCAATTAATTTTCAATTTTGTTAGCAAACGCTTTGAAAGAAGAGGCGACAAACTGTAACTTTCAAAAGGATACATAAAGAGCTTATTTATAGGCGATTATTAAGATTTCTAGACATTATTTTTCCTTTTATAGGCTGTGTACATTTTACCAAAATTAATTTAGCATTTTAAATGGGATTATTTGGTTTGTCTCATGTACTGAGATGTCGTATATGATGAGTTACTTTTACCAAATAATAATATAAATAAATAATTAGTTTTTAGATTAATAGTATATAGTTTGATCCAAAAATGTACGTAATAGTATAGAGCTTTTGTACCTTGTGGTGAACATTTGCGTCGTCGAAGGCGCAGCCAACGGGAAATGTATCGCCTATGAATTTTACAATATAGTACTTTTGAAGTCATAACTATAAGTAAAGAGTAATAAAATAAGAATATTAACCATAAAAACAATACAAACCAACAACAGCCCATTGGGGAAGACCCCCAAATTCCGGAAGCAGGAGGACTTTTCCAAGATCTGATACAAAACAAAAAAAAAATATGTTTAACCAAAAAATTGTGATATTACATCAGGTCCGTCTAACAAACGGAAAGGGGTATAAGATTTAGTAATGTTTTAAAATAACTATTATTACGTTACATTGGTATATAACTATATATATGGTTCACAATTACGTGTATAAAGTATGTAAATATAATTTAAAGCGTAAAATATACCATGAATCAGTGCTGTTAGATGAAGCCAGTCCTCGTTTGGGTAATCCTTACGGATAGCCTCAGCAGATTGGAGAAGGTGTTGAATCTGTGGTTCGTCTAAATCAGGATCACTATCATCGACCACACTGTTGAGAAGTTCACAGCATTCCCACACGCTCATTTCCATCTTCTCCATTTTTCTATACTCTTCCCTCATTTTCTTCACCTGTTAAAGTTACATAATTAGATATGTCAACTGAAATTTACGTGGCATTGAAAAATATTTTCTGAACAAATATTAAATTCATTTGTTAATAAACCATAATAGATAACTTTTCCTACAAAATCAAATGTCTGGTGAATGTGTTGCATCTTGTAGAATTCCTCAACTCCCTGCTGTCTTTCACTTTCAGTATTTTCATAATCCCTAACAAAATATAACAATATATTTAATATAGAAATCAATTTAAACTTCTAATGAAAAGCATTTTTTTTGCTGAGAAAGAACATACCTGAAACCATATCCCAAGCAGTTGATTTCAACCGCATCAATTTCATCATTTGTCTCTCCCATTTTCCTTTCCTTGATTATTGCATCTGCAATCATAATTGTCACCAAGTTTTGTAATTAAATTCCTTCTCACTAGTTCGCTAAGTTTATTAAAACAAAAAGCTTGCTAAAACTCTAAAAAGGGAAGTTTCCTAAGTTTACTGAAAAAAAATGTTCATACCAATTATCTTCGTCTCCATGGAGCTTTTGAAATATTCAATATGGTAGAAAGTGAGATGATGATGATTATGCTTTCCACTCATGAACTTATATAGGCAATCTATAAACGTTTTTTTTTGTCTCTTTACAGTTGTCTGTAAACAAATAAATTGTAAAAGATAAGGAAAATGCAAGATTGGTGAGTCATCATTTTGGCAAGGCTGACTTATTATTATCAATATACATATGTCGGGCAAGTAATTAAAACATATGAACTAAAAGTACACTTTCTTTAACTGTGATTTTGTGTTATGACTTTGTAATGCATTTTATAATAAAATAAACTAAACATCAGGAACCAATAAACCATGACGTGTATAGTTTATATAACTGACACAGTGGCTCAGAATCTACTCGATTGTTTTACTTCTCTTCCCTTTACTCAAATAAACATGTTATATTCTAAAATCTTTTTATTCATTTCGTCAGATTATTTCTAATGGTGTATTCTCGTGTATGAAATCCTTGTTCTCTACTTTAGTTTCCCAAAATAAAAACATATCAGTGGATTTTCTTTTAAATAAAATTTCGGAATTTTTTAAAAAATCTTACTTTTACATTTTAGAATATTTCCTTAAAATCTATGTAGAATGTATACTTTTTGCTTACCATTAGAATTCTGTGGATATATCTTGCTGCCCAAAAGTAGAAAAAGAATGAAGAGAAGTGGGAAATTAGTCAATATTGTAAAACAAAACCTAAGTATTACCCTGAAGAAAATTCTCCCGGGAGGCGGGTTATCAGTGATGCGGACATCTTTTAAGTTCAATTTATTTGATTTGTTATTCGTTTCGATCTGGATATCCATAAGTCTTCGAATAAAAAAAAATACTAAAAATTAATATCTAATAAAAGTAAATTAAATCATAAATACTAAGAAAATTAGAAATAGATATATGCTCTACTCTTACTTTTATACATATAGATGTACATTTATAACTAATTATTGAATTAAAAAGATATAATCTTATATAATTATTATTTTATCTTAAAATTTTATTAATTTCATTTCTAAAATTACTTATTACATTAAGAAACAAATATAACATATTTATAGAAAATAAAATATTTTAAAAAAATAGTTTTTATAACAAAATTTTAATTTTAAAAAAATATGAAACATATAGTTACATTAATTTTTATTTTTATCCTTTATATTATATAAAAGATATTTAAAAATAAACTTGTCTAGTTTTTTTTAGATTTACTTGTACAGAAAAAAAAATGAATGAGATATCTGTAAATATCCATAAATATTTGGAAATATTAGTAATTTTTTGGATATCAGAAAATTCAAATATTCATATTTTTTTTATTAAATCAAATACACAAATCAGATATTGTAAAGTAAAAACTAAATTACAAAAACTAAAAATTATGGTATTATCCGCTTCGTGGTCATCTCTAGTTATTAGAGTGTTTCTCCCACATGGAGTATGTGTATTTTTAACCTTTATTTTTTATAGAAAAAAAAAAAACTTATTAATACTTAATAGTAGTATTCCATTAAGATTTCCTTTCCTGTACGATTAAACAAAATGTTCTCAGTTTGGTGCTTGCTGAAAAGTTAAAGTGGGTATTTATTATAAATACGTTTGAATCAAAATTTTGAAAGAGTAATGGATCGAAGAGGACGAGGCAGAGTCACGCGAAGAATATGGTCCCTTAGAGCATCATTATAGGTGTCCCTTAATTTTGGACCCTTAAACATATTTTATTATAACTTTTGTGTTAAAGAACTTTGTTAATGACAATTGTAAAAATGTTGATTATTGGTAGGATTTTATTTTGTCCCTTAATAAGTTTTTTCTCCCAATCCCGTCCTGCCATGTTGCCTTAAAGACCAAACAAAAAATCTCTTAGTTTAGGTCCGTTTGCAAAGTCTTTACTGATTTTTCATTTATTTTTGACCCAATAATTGTTAAGGGCTAACCCTAAGGGCCGCCAATAATGATGGTCTTAGACACTTAAGTGTTGGGCCTCGGTATAAGTGCGGATCGTTGATGTTGTTCTTGCTCTTCAATTTTGTGCAGGTACTATCGTGTTTGTAAAGATTATGTTTTACGGGTGTCATTGAATTTCCGAGATTTATATAGTAACAAAGTTGAGGTGAGGTGATAAGTGTTTTTGTTTCGATTGTTGTTTTTGATCTTTTCGTGTAGGGAGAGTAGTTTTCATGGTGGAATTTATTTAGGTTTGTATTTGTTTTCCTTAAAAAATCATTGTCCCTACCTTAGAATATATTGTGTTTTTATTGCAACTTTAATTGACTGTATCACGTCTGTAAATTGTTAACTGATTGTGTAAATGTTTGTTAGGTCGTAACGGGCCAAAAATATTTTCAAGTGTGTATTTTTTAAAATTTAAAATTGTACGGATAGATAGTCATTTGACATATAAACCCAATTTTGAATAGGACATAAGTGAATAGTTGGTAGTGATCTTTCCGCATGAGTGTAGCTCGGGAGATGTTTATGATTTTTTTAATGTGCATGTGTTTGATAGGCTACTTATTAGGTTTTCTATATTAGACTACAAACTTTTGGAGACTGCTTATTTGGGTCATTTATAAGGTTTTTCCATATTAGCTACAAATTTTCTAAAAAAATAATTAAACTCATTATTAATTAAATAACTAAAAAACACTTTTTCTCTAAAACCTCAAATTTTTCTCTAAAATTTTCTCAAACTTGTTTTAAGTGTTTCTATGACCGTTGGTTTTAACACGTGATACAATTGATCTTATGCTTATTTTTTGTGTATTGAATGGTCGAAATCAAAATTTTAATGGATATTATGAATTCTCAAATTTACCTATATCAGTACCTCGTTTGTGACTTAATTAATATGACAATAAAAAAATAACCAAAAACAATCAATACAAAACTCCTAATTAATTATAAATCAAAAACATATTTTCATGTGAGACTCATATATGTTAAAGTGAACACCTTTAGAAGAGATAAAACCTTCTTGTTATGTGATTAGTCTAGGTTGGATCAAAAGAGCATACCCTCTCTTCTTCCCACACAACAAAATCAGTTTTATAAATCTCACATTTTACTAAAAGGTGTCTTCCAAAGAAATACGTACGTTTTCGCGGTCTTTGTATTATGTTCGTACATGTTTAATTACCTCTTTCATTAAAAATATATTCGAATTCGAAAATCTGAAGTGGCATTTTGTAACTATTGTCTCTAAGATGTAAAATATACACGAACCCGAGAAAACATGTTAACTGCTGATAGTACCGCCTACCGGTTACAATATCACATGTTCTCTTGTAATAAACACACGTGAATAAATCTCGTGTCACATAACTACATAAGTACTAAATAAAATGCATTCGTAAGTTATTGTTTCCTTTATTCAATAACCATAATCCATTTTTGGGTTTCATTTAACTAGCCCCACTAAGGAATTAAATAAAGCAAATCTTTTGTTTTTGTTTCATCCAGAATCACAACCTTAATTAAGATGAAGATATACATAATAAAAAAACATTCATATTTTGCAGTTTAAAAGAAAACCAACATAATAAAACCTAACCAAGAATGCTCGATCGGCCAGGTACATAATGAATGATTGAGGTACAATAATAGAGATAGATATGATGATAAAAATTCAAGAGCAGACCAACATAAAAATCGTACTAAGGTTTGTATATATTCATTATTTATATGAATTAGGTACGATAATTGAATATTTTGATTTATGCAGCAGTACTATATATGTATCGACTAGGTGACTGCATCTGCATGCATTACGTACCCGAATAAGTTCTGTTTACTTTTATTTTAATTTTAGTATTTTATATTGCAAGTTCTTAAAGTGGGTAACTTTAATATGAATTACAATTAATTTATATTGTGTGAGGTTGAAGTTAAACTTAAAACAGCAATCGTGCTGAATCAGGGCGTTTCTCCCACATGCAGCATGTGTCTTTTTAACTTCTTTTTTTTATAACACGTGTCTTTTAAACTCTAATTTACAAAATATTAGGGGTGGCCGGTTGGTACCCATTCGGGTTCGGTTCGGGCCTATTCATATTTCAGATTTCGGGGTTAAAGATTTTACCCCCATTAGGATATTTAGATATTTTGATTTGAGTATGGTTCGGATATTTGCGGTTTCAATTCGGATAACCCGTTTATTTTTTTTAAAATTTATATATACTTTGAATTTTTCAAAATTTTAAAATAACAATAATTTATACTAAAATGCCTAAACTTAACATAAAATTGGGTTGACTTAAATAATTGGATAGATAATCAATAGATATTTTAAAGATTTTTGGTGTTTTGACTATAAATTAACTATTTTAGATATTTTCTTTTGATTATTTGTATATGTTTTCAAATATTTTAGATAACTTCAAAATATCTCATACATTTTAGATATTTTTGGATATTAAATTTAAAAATAATAACCTATTCGAGTATATAAATTTGATTCGGATATATTCGAATACTCAAAATATTTTGGTTTGGATCGGATTCGGTTTCGTTTTTTGGATACTAAAATTCTGAATCTGCTTAGATATTTGACAAATTTTGGTTCGGATTTAATACTACTTTTCCGGATCGAATTGAGTTCATTTTTTTCAGATTTTTTGCCCAGTCCTACAAAATACATTACTTAAATTCACTAGAAATGTTTTATAAGTGAAAACTCGATATTTTATATAATCATAAACACTGGAATAAAGACAATTTCGGGGGTGTTTTGGACCCCCTAAGTCGACCATAGAAGATCCTTACGTTGTATACAGAAAATAAACAATATGTAACTTATTAATACTTAATGGTAGTATTCCATTAACATTTCTTGTACGATTAAACAAATTGTTCTCAGTTTGGTGCTTTCTGAAAAGTTAAAGTGGGTATTATTTATAAATACGTTTGAATCAAAATTTTGAAAGACAGAAAGATTATTAGATCGAAGAGGACGAGGCAGAGTCTCGCAGAGGGGATGGTAGACATTAGTCTATTTTGGATCAAAAGAGCATACCCTCTCTTCTTCCCACACAACAAAATCAGTTTTATAAATTTCACAGAGGTGTCTTCCAAAGAAATACGTACGTTTTCGCGGTCTTTATATTATGTTGCTACATGTTAATTACCCTTTTCACGAAAAATATATTCGAATCCGAAAATATGAAGTGGCATTTTGTAGTTATTGTCTCTAGGATATAAAATATACACGAACCCGAGAAAACATGTTAACTGCTGTCTGCTGATAGTACCACCTACGGGTTACAATATCACATGTTCTCTTGCAATAAATACACGTGAATAAGGAATCTCAGGTCCCCAAAGTAAATCTCGTGTCACATAACTACATAATTACTAAATAGAACGCATTCGTAAGTTATTGTTGCCTTTATTCAATAACCATAATCCACTTTTGGGTATCATTTAACTAACCCTACTAAGGCATTAACCAAAGCAACATCTTTTTTTTTTTCATCCAAAATCACAACCTTACTTAACATGAAGATATACATAATAATAAAACCATTCATAGTTTGGAGTTTAAAAGAAAGCTAACATAATAAAACCTAACAAAGAATGCTCAGCCAGGTACATAATGAATGATTGAGGTACAATAATAAAGATAGATATGATAATAAAAATCCAAGAGCAGACAAACGTAAAACTCGTACTAATGTTTGTATATATTCATACTTAATGAATTAGGTACAATAATTGAATATTTTATTTATGCAGCAGTACTATATATAATTGAATAGTTCAACATGTCATGCTTAGATGACGTATGTAAATGAATAAAACCAAGCTGCACTTTCTCTTTTGCATGCATTGGCTAAAAACAGAAATAATCCTAGTCAGTCCATATTTTTAATCAGTGTCCATATATGAACGATTAAACCGGTAAAAAATGATTCAGGCATGTATAATATTGGGTCAATATATTTACTGCATGGTAATTGAAGGATTTTACCAACGTATCAACTAGGTGACTGCATCTGCATGCATGCATGTACGTGCCCGAATAAGTTCTGTTTACTTTTATTTCAATTAGGTAATTACCCGTGTACATGTGGAATTTATATGCTAATAATAATTAAATACTAACTTTAATCGTTCATAATTAGTCATACACAGTTAATATAAAATTAATGAGTATGATCATATTTGTTGATATTTTGTTTTCTAAACCTATTTAATTTACATTCGGTTTCAATGATATCATTCGAATGTTATAATTTACCATCTCATTTCGATATGTAGAATTGTATTTTTGAAATGATACGATAAAATAACATTTGAGAATCGCGTTTACGCGAATGATAATTAATTATGTATACATATTGTTATTTATTTTGTGTTCATTTAAGTATTATACAATAATAGATATATTGAATAATTAAGAAACAAGTAACTATTACGTATAAAATCAAACTGGAGTAAACACATAAATAAAAAAAATTCCTTTTTTTATTTACAATAATTTTTGCAGGGTAAAAAATTGAATAATAATTTATTTATTTTATAAGGTATATAATTAAAATTAAATGACATTGATATATATATATATATTATATTTTAAGATGAATATTTATTAATTGAGATTTCGTACTCATATGATTTTATTAACATTTTTATATTGTTGTAACAAAAATATTATTTTTATTAATATGAATATTTATTAATTGAGGCTTCCTACTTAATGAAAATTTTAAAATGAACATGTTTATTTATTTTAATTTAAATGATATATATATATATTAATCTGAATACATAATAAATGAGACTTTATATTTATATGATTTTTTTATCATTTGTATCTTGTTATAGTAAAAAAGTAAAACCATTGATCACAAAAATTTAACTGTGGATTTTTAACAGTCTTAGTAATTTATAATCATTTAAAATAAAATAAAATATACCATATAAAAAAACTAATTTTTTATTATATGTTTAATGTGATTGTTTAATTACATTTAAGAATATAAAATTTTTAAAAAATGATGGTGGATACAAAAATTGTTATCAAATATTTATTATTCAAAATCTTTAATTATCATATATTTGTTAACCATATTAGGTAATTTTGTAGTTTTTATTTAAGAAAAAAATGGAGAATATTCTTTTATATACTACTAATTTGATAGTTAGTTTAATAAAAAGTATAATGTATGTTTAAATGGACCAATCTTTTATTTAAAGATTCTAAGACTCATTGTAGTAATGAATTTGGCTACCAAAACATGTTGTAATGCTTTAAGATTAATATATAAGATACTTTATATTGTAAATTTTTAAAGTGGGTAACTTTAATAGGAATTACAATTAATTGCATTGTGTGAGGGTGAAGTTAAACTTAAAACAGGAATCGTGTCAAATAACATGAAAGTTAGATATCAATTATACTTAATTATTTTGTCATGTTATCATTGATTGATCCTGAGTCCGAACTCCGAAGCCAAGAAGTCATGACTCTTGAATATTGTTTTTAATCGTGAATTCATGATCAACGTGTTTTAAGTGAACATTGATCTTTCTTTATCCTTAAATCGTGTGACATTCTTGTTTACTGTTGACTTTTATCTTTGTTTTCTATCTAATTGCTTAGTGTATGAGTATCACTTTCATAGTCTATTGGTGGAATAGTGTAGAATGAAAAAAGAGTGATTGCATTTTTATTCTTAGGTTTCTCTTCTAGTATAGTTATTGGAATAAATTATGGCCATGTGAACTCGTATGCTACCAAAAGAGAAGACTTTGCTGCGTTCATTTTCTTTTGCATGTTATTCTGACTCTTACAACAATAACACTCTCGTCACTGGATTTGTCTATACGTAGACCTATCTACTGGAGGAATCATCTAAAGAAGTGAAAAGGCTAAGGAACTATATGTATGCATATAAAGCAAGGTAGAGGAGGTAAAAGACATTCCACTGCACTTCTGACTCAATCTGGAATAGCAAAAGTGCATGTTTTGACCCTTTATCATCCTATATAGAATCGAAGTTTGATTTTCAGCTTGAACATCACTAAATCCATTTTGTTAAAAGTCATACACGTTTAACCATCCAGGTCTCAAGCCGACATGAAGCAGAATCCAAGCCATACGCGATAACTCTTGCTTGGTCGATTTGTGTGATACCAACCAGATGGGTCTCACAGTACCTAAACAATGCAGTGATAGATAAACATATACAAATCGATTATGAGTTGTTGTCATTCTGTCACGCTCTATGTATTTCATGAAGCAGGGATCAACAATTAAAGAAGAAGATAAATGCTCAATCCAATAACTGCATACCACTGATTCGGAGTTACTATAAAGTTGAAGCAAAGCAACGAGATTTGAAAATATCTGATAAAAGAGGTTACAAGCTTGTTCAATCCTCTTCATCAATGACTTTAGTGCCAAGACCGGAGAGACCTTCTGCAGGAATTTCAGCAACAGTGACAAGGGAGAAGAACTCTTCCTTGGCATCTTCGTCATCGTTTCTCTTACGAGCAACTCGTACTCTGATCCTTCTAGGAGGACCTCTGATCCCTCTGCTCCAAATCTGCTTGTTAAGCTTCACATCTACTCTCACATCCTTTGTCCCCATTGCCTTCTCTGCAAACTTCCTTATCTCCTTGATCGCCTTTGGAGCCTTCTTCTTAAACGTACTGTTTTAACACACACACACAGAGCACCAAGGTTTCAAATCAAACTCTCTAAAGCTCACATTCAAAAGCTAAGTCTCTTTCTAGTACAGTGCACAACTCAAATTGCGCATTGGCTAATAGCTTAAACTTTGAACCAACAGAACAAAACCAATTTATGTCGGAACACTTACCAGCTATGAAGGCGACGGTGAAGGTTGATGGTGTACTCTCTGGTCACCACCTCCTCTTTCCTTCCCTTCTTCTCCGACATGTCTCTTTCTCTGTTGCCTTAATATATCGAAACTCAAATATATTAAAACGCAGATCAGCACACTGTTTGTTCACTACATCATTTGATTAGCAATCAAATGAAGGGTATACAAAGAAGAATCTACTTGGCCTGAACTTAAAACGAAGATCAACAAAGTAAGTTAGAGACGAGAGAGGAAGAAAATACCTTCGCTACTCCAAGAACGCCGAGAGACACAGACGGTGAGGCCGGAGGAGAAGTAGCTTATATGCGGCGCTCAATAGGTAGAAGAGCTAAACCCTACTCGATTCAATGGGCTTTTTATGGCCTAATTAAGAGTTCTTAAACTCTATTGTTTCACAATGGGCCCATTGGATGATGACTACCGGTAGATATGAGGGAAAAACAAAGTATTTCAATAAGGGCGTTTGGTCTAGTGGTATGATTCTCGCTTTGGGTGTGAGAGGTCCCGAGTTCGATTCTCGGAACGCCCCTTTGTTTTTATATATTTTTTTGCCAGGAGCAACCAACACTGTACGAGAACCTCAACCAAATAAAATATAGATGGAGTCTAGTGGGAGTGGTTTCTTCATAACTTTTTAAACATAGAAATTTGCAGTAATCGCCAAACTTAATAAGAGAGGAACAAACAACTAGTTCATTGTTTTTATTTGAATACATTAAGTCTTCTTAGTAACGAACAACAAACACTTTTGGCACTAAAAACATTGTTTAGTATAGTCTCCTGCAAATAGTGATACCATCACCAAGAGCAGCTTGCGAGATCTGCACACGCTTATCAGCCGAGAGTTTCTTGTTCAGCTCATGGGCTGTTTTCTTGCCTTGTCTCCTTGATTCGGGCATGGACGAGTCAGGTTCAGCAACTGATCCTCCCCACAGAGTGTTGTCATACACTATGATCCCACCAACCTTGATCAGTCTCATAAGCCTCTCATGGTAGTTCCAGTAACTCACCTTGTCTGCATCCACAAATGCGAAATCAAATCCACCCTTGTTCTCTTCCTGCATCACAATAATGACCATCTCTTCTCAAGATACTGAACCAAAATGTGAGTAACAAGAAAAGAAGCTATACATGGTTTAAGAGCTCGTCGAGGACTGGAAGGGCTTCAGACTCTCTGAAATCAATCTTGTGCTCAACACCGGCCTTCTTAATAACTGGCAACCCAATTTCATACGAGGCTCTGTTCACATCAATGGCTATAACCTGCAAATCTTGTGTAGTAAATTAAATCATCGCAGAAAGGAAAACTTGTCTTTTTTTTTTTTGGGTTATATGTTCACATACCTTGCCATCTTCTGGTAATGTAAGAGCAGTGAGGAGAAGAGAGTATCCAGTGAAAACCCCAACTTCGATAGTCTTTCTTGCATTTACAAGATTCAGCAACATCTCCATTAGCTGGCCAGCGTCTGGTGCAGTAGCCATCTTAGCTTGAGGGTGGCTATCAGTAACGTTCCTAAGCTCCTTGAGAGCCTCTGGCTCGCGTGGGTACACACTGGTCTCCAGTATATACTGAAACATTTTCAAACAAAAGTTATCAGAAAAAAAAAAGGAAAACTAAAACGTGATAAAACGATGTACTGGGGCACACTTTGTAGAGCTCTTCACTCTGGAGCAATCCCTTGGAAAAATCTGATGCCTTAGCTTCATCCTTAGCCATCTAAATCCCAGTTTCTTTTCCTCAAACACACTCAAGTACCTGGCCAAAGAAACAGTGACATAGATAAGTAACCATGCCATAACTTAAGACACTAAGCAGAGAATAATCTTAGTATATGTTAAAAAAAAAAGTATTATAGAGAGAAGAAGGCTAAAAACGAAGAACTATCTAGAGAGAAAGTACCAAAGTGCTTAATTCTTCGTTTCTGATCTTCCACTATAATGCAGGTTTGAGTTTATAGGAAATTGTGAAAGTACACCGAACAGTCGTCACAATCAGATTTTCTTACTATTATAAAGAGGAAAGGCATGCATAATGGCTTCTTACTCTTCTCTGTCAATGCTGGTATGCGTTGACGTATCAGTGTACCAACACCTTGAATGAGATATCTTACCAAACAGTCCACCACAGTTTAAAAATGGTAAGCTTTGTTGTTCTATATTTTGTTTTTGGTATCTCTATTGTGAGCAAGAAAATGGTAGGCCCATGTGACTAGATGCGGATTTTCTTACTTTTATAAAGAGGAATCTACAAAGGAAACGCGTACCTAATGGCTTTTTAGTCTTCTCTGGTAAGGTTGGTGTAAGTGTTGACGCATCAGTGCATTATCAGGAATGATACATCTTACCAAACAGTCCAAAACCATTTGAAATAACGATATGATAATACTGACAAACCAAAGAGCAATCATGTTGTCTATTGATATTATTAAGAGCTAGCATGAGCTATGATGCCTCAGCTTCAAAACTTGTGTAACTTATCCAAAGACAGAAAAGAAATCAACTTTTGGATCTAATGCGAAAGTAACAGCCAGTTTATGGATTTAAAAGGCTTTTTTCCATGTTCAATTGGTTTTAGAGGCATGTTCGTTCATAGGAGTTGCTTTGTTTCTTCAATCAAGGGTAGTAGCCTGTGAAAGTGAAGCCTCTTCCAACGATCTCACCTGCACAGTACCAGGCAAAGCATTCCAGACCAAAAAGTGCTGCGATTCCAGCATCTTCAACCTTCAAATCCGCCCTATTCTTCCACAAGCCTTTCACGTGATCCACTTCCTTCCAGAACAACTCAGTACGTCTAGGAATGCTGCCAACCAAAGGAAGAAAGAGAAATAAGTCAGCCACAGGAACAAACAAGAAGTAAATCAGTTCCTGAATAACATATCTAGAAACAATGGAAAAAAACTTTAATTCAGAAATTTATACCAACACCTTTTTGCAAGCAATGAAATGCTGGTATAGTTCACAATAACTAAACCTAAAAAATACTGAGCTACGAGAGTATATACATGATTGCATCATTTAAGATCCCTAACCTAACCAACCATGGAAGAGAAACATAACCAAACCCTTTACAGCATAAGAAAAACAGATAAAGCTTTAACCTTTACTACAAGAACAACACTATTAAACAGCAGTGCTTAGGCATTGCAAGCAAAAAAGTCTACCCTCCAGCTACCAAGCAATTTAAATCATCTAACAAACACATAAGCCGAATCAAGGATCAAAAACCAAACCTAGCAAGACGAGTGTAGAGAAGCTGCTTAGACAACTCATTGCATTTCTCAACAGTGGCAGGCTCCTGGATTACTGCTTGTTCTTTCTCCAGCAACTGTTTGTAGTAAGTCGTGCCATGCTTTGACACAAACTTGGACGCTTCACATGCCTTTGATTTCAGTTGTAGCAACTTAGACGCCATCTTCTCAAAACCCTAAACCCTAAGCCATTAACAAAAAAAAACTGGATTTACAAATCAAAAGAAAATGATCTAAAATCTATCTAAGTGGGGTGAAGTTCTAGAATTAAAAAACCCAATTCCACTATCAAATTCAATCAAAAGATTAAAGCTTTAGGAGCGTGACCAGATCAGAAAAATCAATGTCTATCAAAACAAACCCTAAGCATAGAGAGACCCGAAAGCGCAGATCTACCAGTCAAATGCTAGAAAATAAGGGATGGAACTTCGAATCCGAAAAGGGAAACGCAATGAAGGTCGCAAAACCTTACAGATGTCGCCGGCGACGGAGATTCAACTGGTGTGTCACGTTAAAGGAGAACGAGAGCGATGCAGCTGGAATCTCTAGACTTCTGAGTTTTTTTTTCTTTAGGGGGTTTTGTCACCCCTTTTATTATATATTACGGGCTTTCGTGGGCCTGTCTTTAGTAACATCTTAAAGGCCCATCACTAAATTAGGCATGCGTATCATCTAAAATCAATTGGTGATGAGTGGATTACCATATCTATCTCTCATATTACTAAGTACCTCTACCAAATACCGATGTGGGACATTTGTGCTTAATACGTTTATTCGAGATGATGGCTCTTTGAGGGTCAATCTCGGAATGTTTGGGCAATGATCGATAGGCCGACTTTGGGTTAGATCGATAATGGATCGGATTGAATATTCGTAGATCGCGCCCTGATACCATGTTAACCTAGATGGTCTTCCAAACTAAAATCAATTGGTGATATATGAAGTGGTACATCTATCTTATATATTACTAAGAATTTCTTCCAACTACCGATGTGGAATTTTTTGTCCCTAATATGCAGCCCAAAATGCCCTAAGTCTACACCCAAATAAGCATAAGATTAATTATCAGGTTAGAAAAAATAAAACATAAGATTATCAGATCAATAAAAACATCTAAAAGGAAGAATGGCATAGTACTGATAAGCTTGATTCAACATACTAGTTCATTCTAATATTTTAATTGGGAGTATCTTAGTCGCATAACTTTCTGCTTTTATCAAAACAAACAAGTTACTTACCTCTTTATCTCTGGCAGTCTTGGCATCCATGTGATTCGTTTTGATCATCCTTTTGCTAAGTTTACTATCAAAAAATCTTACCGTAATCACCATAGACTCTCAACTTACCATCTCCTAAATTTGAGATTCTTACTATCACATGTAACGGTATGCGTCTCCAGTCACCAAAGACGATCACCAAGTGACACTGAGTCGAAGAATAGGGATTACGTCCTATATATGTTTAGGTAGTAATTGAGCAAAATAATTAGGTTTGACGGTTTAACCTATAACGCTTTCACTTGGCATAAGAGAATGTTGCTCCTGTAGATGCCTCATGTCTGTAGTTTCAACATCTCTATTCTTTTCCGTTTTGACGATTCTACTTCTATCAATCTTCTATAAATTAATTAACATGATTTAAAAAAAAAACACTTTAAACCAAAACTCATGTTTATTCCATAATAGTATCAAGCATATAACTATAACTGAATGAAATTTGACTCAACAAAAAATGAACGAATAGAAGAAAAGTAAAGCCAAATCAATTTATTATCGGTTACTCAAAAGCAGAGTGTCGAAAGGTCGGCATTGACACAAGATAGTCAAGGTCCAATACACAAAGGCAAACCAAACACTGTAATATAAAAAAAACATCAAAACAAGGTTGCTATATATATTATAGCTAAACCTTGAACTAAAACAAATGCAAAACAAAAAGTTTCTTATGCAGCAGATGGGGCAAGGTTGGTAAGGCCATCACCACCAGTTTCATTGGAAGCTAATGCTGCAGTGATCGGATTCGGATTCAGCTTAGACTCGGTCTCAACATAGTTCTTGTAGTCCAAACTCGGATCTTCGTAAATCTCCCACCATTTCTTCACCAACATCTTTATGTCTTCACGGTCCATTTGTTTGTCGGTTTCATCATATTTCCATGGTTTCGAACCCTATAAATTTTGATTAGAAATATAAATATTTAGTAAAATTATCTATGTCTAGAAAATAATAAATGAATTAAACACAATAATACTTACATTTGCACAGTAGTGAACAACACTAATTTGATCAAGTTCAACATTTCAGGATGACGCCAAAGCATAGCCAATACAAGGTTGTAAGTTGAAGGGATTGGCTTGTACGTGTCTCTAAAGTACACATTCAGGAAATCCTACAAAAAATTTAAACAAATAATATTTGAATAATTAAATAAAAGAAAACTCATATCAAATAATTAAAAAAAAATAGAATACACGAACCTGTTCGGCAAAGTAAGTTGGAGTGGTGACTTGAACAACACGGAGAAGATCTTCATAAGTGACAAGATTTGGTTCAAACATTAACATTACCAGCATTGAAATAAACCGGAGGTGGAGAACCAAGGCTTTCCACTGGCCATGTCACCTTTTCAGGTGACTGCTGACAGTAGCCGATCTGTGGTATTGGGGAGTCTTGCACCATTGATATCTCACAAAAGCAATCTTTAACAGCATACAATATAGCCCGGAGGAGAAGTCAAAAAGCATGACTCGATCATTACCAATCACACTTGCTATGTCTCCATCTAGATATATACACCTTCTCGTACTCCACAAACTGCATTTATACATGTGTCAAAAATAATTAAACCATATAAACGAACAAAACGTGATAGTTATATGATCTTAAATAGTGATTAAGATTTTTTACCTCCCAAATACGAAGCTTGGAGTAGTTGAAAACAAAGTAAGGCATAGAATAACCAGTTTTGTTTCAGGTGGAATGACAGGTTCAATATCACGGATGATGCATCCCTGAGCCACCAGAATTTGACGGTGTTCTTCAGGCACATCCGGGAGAGTGGCCACCACAAGAGGATAGACAGACTTCACTTTGCGAAGTCCTTTGCAAGACACAACCACACCCATCCATAATCTTTGTTCCTGCGAGAAAGTGACGTAAGCTCTTTTCCCACCGTGGGATTCACTAACACATCAGCTTCGTTACTCTTCTCAACAGTCATATTCATTGTAGCCATCTCAAAAAATTAAATTTCAGAAAGATAAAACAGTAACTTTTTCGTCGCACGTTTTTAAGTGTCAAGATGGATGATGCAAAACCATCGCCTAGATCGTATTTTATAAAGGTCAGAGATAGAAAGAAATTAAATGGGAGAATTAATAATGATAGTCATTATTCTTTCCCTATTTACTGTTTCGTTTTTAGAACGTGATGAAAAACAATAAATGTGGAAGTACACATGATATTATTATCATACACATAATATCACATATTTATACACACGTACGTATATCTTATGAATATCTATTTATACATATGACCTCTTATGGATCTTTATATGATATATTATGAATGTCTCAAATCCTGGTTACCATATTACAAAGATCGGATGGTTTCAAAATCGGAACCTCAAACTAATATAGAAAATCCACTTAATGGATACTTTGCTTGATAATGTTTTAATACACTTAATTGGTTAATGATCCAATTCTTGTCTATCAGATTAAATCGGAGAATATGAATTAAGGAAACTCAATCTAAAATTAATAAATAAAATGTTACGCAATAACTCCTCATATATATTTGAGCATCTTGGATTAAATGGGATCACTGATTTAGTGTGGAAGAGCCACAAATTTTTGCTTTTTATTTGAGTTTCCATATATGGATACGCAGCGTTTGCACTTGGGACAAATACTTCAAATTTTAAAAGGCTCTCAAAAGCAAAGAAAATATAGCCCATAGTTTTTAAACATTTAATCCTAAAGTTTTTGATTAACAAAGTTGGGCTTATGTTGGATTGAAAATCCATTCTGGCCTA